>LGRX02026150.1:0-62940 GCA_001247695.2 Cymbomonas tetramitiformis | reverse complement strand
ATTAACTAAAGACTTGTGCCGATAATAGAGCTCTGTGCCGATGATATCGTCACGCGAGTTTGGGAGCGACTTCACCATCGGACCATCGGCAGCGTTTGCATCGGCGACGGGTTTATTGTCGTCACCCATGCGCGGCGTTCCATCAGCAAGTTGCTACGGCGGGTTTGTACCATCGTTATATGCTGTGGGTGCTGGACATGTCGTACATGCCGCGCAGTACTCAGCGGAGTCGTACGTGCCAAATGCCGGTTTCTTGGCGCAGCAACAACAGCAATTGTTGTCCCTGCAACTGCAGAATTTGCAAAATCTGCGAAAGCTGAGTCATCAACACCAGCTGCCGGCGCACGCGTATCATCAACAACCACGGATGGTCGCATCGCTGTATCAAGGGTTGTCGCCGTACTGTCCGAATACCGGCTTGTTCGCTGGTACGGGTGTGCATTCCGGTGTGTCGTTACCGGTGTCACCAATGCAGCCGTGTATGTTGCATCCACAGACCTTGAGCACTGGTGCGTACGACCAGCAGCGCACGGTGGAGTTGGCTACGTACACGCGGTGTTTGATCGCCAAGCATCGGCGCCAGCATCGGATCGCCAAACGACGTCAACAACGGTTACGACAGCAGCTGGCGCTGCCGATAAGTGGTAGTTGTTCTGAGATTTCGACGGCTCAGTGTGTGGCTTCGCCCGATGATCCAGCAGCAGCACGCATTTCCGCTCCGGATGTCGCGGCGTCACCCAGAGGGGTGACGCTATTATCCGTAACTCCATCCGACTTATTGGCTATGGATGACGATGCCTTCTGGGCTGCGGTGGATGCGGTTGAGGAGTCGCCGGACCCAGAGGAGGAGGATGACTTCTGGAGTTGCGATGCTGAGGTTGCTGCCGATGCTAACGTTGCTGGAGGAATGCAGCGTTCAGCATGCTCATTGTCGTACGACACGTTAGCAACAACTGATGATGATGATGATGATGATAATGATGATGAGGACGTCACTTGCGCGCCGTGCCTCCATCACCTTCAAGGGGGGGGGTGAAGTGCGGATCAGTGATGATCATGGTGATTCGCCACCTCCAGAGCCGCCTCCGCATTCATATATAATGTGTCGTGATGGAGTGTCGCCGGCTGTCGGGCATATATCGTCATCACATCTTGGTCATGATTCCACTGCGGATATTGACCAAGTCGAATCATCACCGCTATCACCGACATGCACCGAATTATTGGCATTATTTGAATGTGCCAAACTATCATCACACGATCTACCTATATGTGATATTAGCAATACGCCTGTCGGGCATATATCGTCATCACATCTTGGTCATGATTCCACTGCGGATATTGACCAAGTCGAATCATCACCGCTATCACCGACATGCACCGAATTATTGGCATTATTTGAATGTGCCAAACTATCATCACACGATCTACCTATATGTGATATTAGCAATACGCCTGTCGGGCATATATCGTCATCACATCTTGGTCATGATACCACTGCAGATATTGACCAAGTCGAATCATCAGCCGACGGTATTATATATACGTGTACACAATCATCATCAGCCGTGCATGCTACTTCGCCTTCAGTATCGGCGTTGATATATCACCGGCGGCAGCAAGTGGATGATGATAATCTTGGAACGTCGTCGGCTGTCAAGCATACATCAGCATTGGCTTATTGTGATGATTCTGGAATTGGGATAGGTGTGGCAACACGCAGTGCAACCGCTGCCCCGGTAGCCCATCACGCACTATATGCAGCCGCTGCCCCGGTAGCCCATGGCGCATGCAGTGCGGTCGCTGCCCCGGTAGCACATGGCGCATGCAGTACGGTCGCTGACCCCGCAGCCCTTGGCGCATGCAGTGCGGCCGCTGCCTCCGCAGCCCTTGGCGCATGCAGTGCAACCGCTGCCCCGGTAGCCCATCACGCACTATATGCAGCCGCTGCCCCGGTAGCCCATGGCGCATGCAGTGCTGTCGCTGCCCCGGTAGCACATGGCGCATGCAATGCGGCCGCTGCCCCGGTAGCTCGCACAGACCTCGCTGCTCCTGCATCTCGTGCGGACCTCACAGCGCATGGCGCATACAAAGCGGCCGCTGACCCCGCAGCCCTTGGCGCACGCAATGCGACCGCTGCCCTGGCTGACCAGCACACGCGCAGTGCGGCCGCTGCCCCGGCAGCCCAACGCGTACCACGTGCGGCTGCTGCCCCGGCAGCCCAGCACGCACTACGTGCGGCCGCAGCCTCGGCAGCCCAACACGCACACGCGCACACGCACACACGCACACATGTGACAGATGCGTGTATACCGGTCGGGGAGAATGCTCGCACACTCGCGTATGTATATGCGGACACCACTGCCGATGTACATATACTGGGCGAGGACGGTGTGCGTACACACACGCGTGTGCCGGATGCGTGTATATCGGTTGGGGAGGGTACGCATGCACTCGTATATGCATCTGCGGACACTACCGATGCGGATGCTGTCGATGCACATATACCGGGCAAGGATAGTGTGCGTACACGCACGCATGTGACGGATGCGTGTAAACCGGTCGGGGAGAATGCTCGCACACTCGCGTATGTATATGCGGACACCACTGCCGATGCACATATACCGGGCGAGGACGGTGTGCGTACACACACGCGTGTGCCGGATGCGTGTATACCGGTTGGGGAGGGTACGCATGCACTCGTATATGCATCTGCGGACACTACCATTGCGGATGCTGTCGATGCACATATACCGGGCAAGGTACACACACGCATGTGACGGGTGCGTGTATACCGGTCGGGGAGAATGCTCGCACACTCGCGTATGCACCAAACGCAATTGGGGAGTTTGGGAGTTTCGGGAGTTCGGGAGTTTTACAATGGGAGGCCCTAAAAAAATCGAAAATTTGACCGAATCTAGGGTTTAAGATTTTCCCGAGTGGAATGTAATTTTATTTAATTTTCCGGTTGATTTAGGGTTTAAGAAATATTCCTAATTTTCACGAAAGAAATCATCTTTTTCAGCCTGAATTAAGGAAGGTTTATGGGGTTTTTTGTGTTAAGAAAACATAAATTTTCCATTGAACTTGTATAATATTTCACGCATTTTTAAGCTTCAAATTTTTTTTCGAAACTCGGTAGCAAAATGAAACTTTTTACGTCTGATTTTTATGAAAAATGTTTTTGGGGGTTCATCGATGAACCCCTTTTATTTTTTCTAGTTTTATATGAATTTCGGGCCTTTTTGGGTGTTGGGGAGTTTTAGAAGGGGAGGCCCTGAAAAAATCGAAAATTTGACCGAATCTAGGGTTTAAGATTTTCCCGAGTTGAATGTAATTTTATTTAATTTCCCGGTTGTTTTAGGGTTTATGAAATATTCCTGATTTTAACTAAAAAAATCATCTTTGTCAGCCTGAATTAAGGAAAGTTTATGGGGTTTTTTGTGTTAAGAAAACAAAAATTTTCCATTGAATTTGTACCATATTTCACGCATTCTCCAGCTTCAAATTTTTTTTCGAAACTCGGTAGCAAAATCACACTTTATACGTCTGATTTTTATGAAATATGTTTTTGGGGGTTCATCGATGAACCCCTTTTATTTTTTCTAGTTTTATATGCCCTTTTTGGGGGTTTTTCTAAATTTTTTGAAATTTCTTCAAAAAACCCCGATTTCTTTGCAATTTCAGGAATATTTTATATTTATACATCACATGAAATATACAGCTTCAAATCAATATTCAAAACAAAGTTACCGGCGCGCATGTTTTGCCTCCAGAGTTTAACACGACTTCACCTTTTCTAGTGCCCTTCGCCCCATCGCCTACTCGTCTTCGTGCATTGACCAACTACGTTCTCCATTGGTTTTTCACGTGCTTTCGCGGACCACTACTAACCACAAGTCCGGGTGGCCGCCCCCCCAGTTAGGTTCAAAACATACTTCTTTCCCCGCCAAGATCCCTAACTAACTTTCACGAACTTTCGATGTTCTACTTCACGTTTGTCACTTTCATCTTCCGGTACGGCTCACTCAATCCAAGATCCCCCACATGGCGCTTCGCGCAGCAGAACACCGCGTGAGATAAATAGTGCACCGCGCTAATGAAGGTTGCACGCTTCCTCTCCACGCCGATGAAGGCGCGTCCCATGCGAAGCGCTCCAATCCCAGTGGTTCCTGCGGAACACTTAACATCTTTCAATACCCCGGCGTGTCCCTCGCGGCAAAACCAATGCATCCACAATGACACGCACCACTTCCCATGAACGGGTCCAGCACCACCATGTCGATGTCGGTTGTGTACCGCTCCACCAACAGCTCCATGAGCTCCACCTTTTTCTGTCCCACCACCAAGGTCTTGCCATGCTCTTCGCAGGGCTTGCCGCCCTTCAAGCATCCCACTACGGCGCAATCGTGCTTGAAGGTATCCTGCACTTGAACAGCTTGGAAAGGTCGTGCCTGATGTTCTACCTCGGTCTGAACGATGTCCATCCTCTGCTCCTCATCCATTTCCTTCCAGCTTGGTTCCCAGCTCTCACCCAGGTGCTTTTCCAAGGCCTTCTCAAAAGCCTTCACCTCTTGGTAACTTAGGGCACGCAAAATGTTTCCAGTCCAACAATTCAGCGGGAAATAATCAAAGTCAAGGTCCTTACATTGCTGCCCCCTGGTTTGGATGCTGGTCTTGAAGTCCAACTTCGGAGCCTCCAGCTTCCGTGCAAAAGTCGTGTACTGGTGGCCCACGGACTTTGGAGTGTTCGTGAAAGTCGCGTTGTTGCGGTTCCCCTCCGTCACGATGTACCCCGGCATTGTCTTGTACACCTGTGATCCTTCCCCCCTTTTCCCTCCCTTTAAGAAACGTAACAAAAAAAACAAAAATAAAAGGGTGCCTTCAAAGCAACAAGTGTTACATCGATCCTACCGGGTGCTTCAACGCCTTCCAGCCCGCCTCCAAAGCTCGAAGGGCTTCACTGTCGCCTAAGGCACACACAATGGTGTCTCCGTCCACCTTCCCCAGATCGGCGTATTTATGAACCTCAGACATGCCATCGTTGTTCGCGCACAGCTCGTCCAACTTGACTGCGAACGCATCCCAATCCACCTTCGTGTTGTACCCGGTCTTGCTCTCATGGCCCCACGGAACATCTGTGATGACCGCCGCCACACAAAACTTATCTTCCGCCGCGTTGTGCGTGATGACGTCCATGGCCCCGAGAGCTTCGCCGAAGTACAGCTGCAAGAGCGGGATGCCTTGGGAGTTCATGGCAACCGATGTCAACACCAACAACTTCTCAGACTCGGCATGTCCGTGTTGATGGATTAACTCCAAGACGTACTCCACCTTCTCATCCTTCACCTTCGTGCCACGCGTCACGCCACGGTTCTTCACCGCTACCACCTTCGGCACCTCCACGGACACAATATTGTGCACATGATGCCGTACACCAGGCTTCAACGCCTCCTCATTCATCTTCAAGAACTGCCCAATCTCAATGCTCTCCTTCACCGGTCCCTTCTGCTGCGTTCCATTTCGGAGCGTTCCGCCTGCCATCTTCCATTGTCGCAACCCTTCGTAGTCCGGGTTCCCTCGCGACACCCCAACCCAAGGCTTCATCCATTCCGCGCAGGGGGCCGGGTCGTCCTCCATGTCCTGCTCATCCTTCTGTTTCTCCTTGTCGCTAAGCCAAGCCGCGTAAGCGGCATCCTCCTCCTCAAAGGCCTGCAACTCTTGACGTAGCTTCCCCATCTCCGCCCTCTTCTTAGTTAGATCCTTTCTCTGCTTCTTTGATTTTGGGACATGTTCCCCCGCGTCCTCCGCCGCAAACCAATCCGCCACTTCCTGTCTCTTCCGCTTCCGATCTTCACGTGTTTCACGAACCTCATCCGACTCCTTTTCAAAGTCAAACTTTCCATCCTCCTCCTCATCGCCCTCCTCATCGCCCTCCTCTTCCTCTTCGTTCTCCTCCTCCTCGTTCTCCTGACCATCTTCCTCACCAACCGGTTCCTCACCTTCTACCTCCTCATCCCCATCGCCTACCTCGTCATCATCCCCAACCGACGCACCTTCCTGCGTCTCTTCCTTTTCCTCTTCAACATCCCCACCCGTCTCACCAGCTGCAACTTCCGCAAGGGTCTCGACGCCACTCTCCTGAGCCTCCACAGCAGTCTCCTCCCACTCAACCATCTCGTTGTGCTTCTTCAGCATGTCCTGCACGACTTTCGGCTCGACATCCCGGTTCAGGCGAGCCAAGTTACTGGTTTTGGAGCAAGTCTCGTTGGCGTCGAAGAAAGTACCATCGTACCTGTAAACAAAAGTTTAACACCCATCACCTTTCCGCATAAAAAATAGTTCACGGCTTTAACCAAACCGTGGTAGATGGACTTACTTTCCGGCGCTCAGGTCCTCCAAGAACTTGGACGCCTCTTCAGTTTTTTTCGCCTTCCCCTTAGAGCTTTGAAGCTCTAGCTGTGAGCGGACTTCTTGACGAAGCAGCACAAACGAACACAAGTCCGTGAAGGCGCGTGTGGTTCCGACGAAGCCCAAAGTCGCGCATTGCTTCTTCTTCTTCAAGTGGAGCTCGCCATTCTCGTCCTTCACGGCGAACTTGACGTTCTCGTTCACTTTCAGGAAAACCTGAGACATGTGTTTGTCTTCAGGCGTGATGGTTGCATGTAACACAATAAAATAAAGACCGGCTTCCACCGTTCCTGATATCTTTGTGTCGGATTAAGACGTTGGAATTCCTTGTTGTCGAACAAGGAGTTGAAGCCGTAGGGGGAATCCTTCCCCAAAGCTTCGCAGTTCTCGCGAAGCAAGGCCTCCAGCCGCTCGTCGGGCCCGATCACCTTTTCGTGGATGTGGGCCATCCTCTTGAAGAACATCAACGAGTATAACGAAGGGTCGATGTGTGAGAACAAAACAACCAACTTCTGTGGTTTGGCCACGGTCTTGTCAATGGAGGACATCAGCCATTTGAAGGAGGTGTAGTCGTCGAAAAAAGTTTTTTTCTTGGACCCCTTCTCGTTCTGGACGATGCGCGAGAGGGCGAGGCATGTAACCTCCTCCTTGGTGATGTCCTCCGACACCACGATGACGTTGCATTCCAGAAACCTTTTGTCCCGGGCCTCTAGTTTTTTTCCGCCTACCACGGCGCCATCTTGGAAGGCACGAGTGAAAAACTCGTGCCTACCATGTCCGTCAATGGCAATGTACCGCTTACTGAAAACAAAACAAACACAGCACGCCATTTAAAACGACAAAGAACATGGGTTAAAGGGTTAGAGAAACTATTTATAAAAATATATATAAAGTGTTTACTTCAGCTAAAGCTACCACTGGCTGTCTAGCATCCACAAAGGACATTGCGTCCTACGTATTTTTGCGTTTCGCTCAGCGTCTTTTTTATTCTTGAGTCTCCTCTTAGCTACTGCCTCGTTTGGAACATTATACCAGCTAATGGGAACATGGTTCTTCCTGCAAGAATCTTCCTCATCTTCTGAGGATGTAACATCTTCAAGCAACACTAGCTTAAAACCCCCTGTCTAAAATGCAACGCCTACGTCTAGTAATTTCTTTGTTGATCCTAATTCTTTCAGCTTCTCGGTTCATTGCACGTCTTCTTTGAAAGTCGCGCACGCCTTTAAACAGATCTCTGCAACATGTAACATCTACAAGCAACACTCGCTCTGACACCGCATGTTCTTCTTTCGAGCAAGAGTCCTGAAGGGAGTCAGTAGACCTGCAGATGAACAGCAAATAAACAAGAAGAAAGTCACCATGCAAAACCAAGAAGAGTTCAAGCACTAACCTTTTTTTGCTGAATAAGAAAAGCGTTCATCGATGAACGCAAAAGCGTTCATCGATGAACGCTTTTTAAAAAACACTGCTAAAGAAACAAGTGTTTTGACCGGTTTAAAGAAAAGTGTTCATCGATGAACGCTTTCTTTATTTTGTTTCTGAAGCTTGAGTATTTTAAACTGTTTTTAAGAAAGCGTTCATCGATGAACGCTTTTCTTAGTTTTCCTTGTATTTTCCCTGAGAAAAAAGCTGAATCACACAGAAATATCGCAGCTTTTGCAACTCCAAACCGCAAAGTTTTAGGAAAAATACAAGGAAAACTAAGAAAAGCGCTCATCGATGAACGCTTTCTTAAAAACAGTTTAAAATACTCAAGCTTCAGAAACAAAATAAAGAAAGCGTTCATCGATGAACACTTTTCTTTAAACCTGTTAAAACACTTGTTTCTTTAGCAGTGTTTTTTAAAAAGCGTTCATCGATGAACGCTTTTTCACACTTGTCTCTTCTACCTTTTGTCAGCGCAGTGCTTCAAGAAGGTTTAGTGAAACTTACCCGTGGGCCTTAGGATCTCCTTTTTTGGCGCGGCGCCAGATCATGGTTTGGGAAAGGTCGATGCCGTTTTTCTCAACGGACTTCTCCACGTTGACACCGTTGTGATTGTGTCCTCTTGGGTTGTCAGCGAAAGAGCAGTCCGCGAGCTTCAGCACTATCTGCTCAACGAAACGCTGTTCCATCACGTCCGCGTAAACCAACCTTTCCGTGTTGCCATCCCCGGACTTCTTGGTGGTTCCTTTTTTTGCAGGCATCTTTGCTTGTTTCTTTTGACTTTAAATCTTTGCGCTTTTTATTTGGCGGCTAGAGTTCTTTACTACCTCTCAACTGTCTTCAGGTTTTCTTCGACTTCTCTTTCCGAAACACGTCGACTCCTTTGGTCAGTGTCGTTCTCGACTCGATATTTTTTCGCCTCGATATTTTTTTTTTTAAATTTTCAAAGCGTTTCCTCGAGTCGAATATTTTGAAGGTTTCGCCTCGACTCGACACTCGACTCGATTTTTTCCTTCGCCTCTCTTTCCGAAACAGCTAGACTCGTTTGGTCGGTGTCGTTCTCGACTCGACTCGAAAATTTCCCAGCCGTCGCCTCGACTCGATTTTATTTCGGCGTCGCCTTTTTTTTTGGCGACTAGAGTTTTTTAAGGCCTCTCCTCGACACTTTCACTTCGGGAGTGCATTTATTTTACCGACTTCCTAGGGCTAATGCAATGTCCACTCAATTTGTTACTTTTCGCTGCCTTGAAACCGGGGATGTCGTTCGTGAAATTCCTATTGTTTGGCATCTTGAAGACCCTTTTGTGACTAGCGACACACTTTGCAATGTTTTTAGTCTTGACAAGAAAGAAGATCTTTCCGTCACCTCCGAGTACGATGACTCCGTTGCTTGCTCTTTGGACCTGTTTCCCGTTCACGCGGGCTTCTTGCACAATGTGTACGGTACCCCTACCGACGACAACATGCCAATCTTGGTAAGCGACAGCGAAAGCGATGACAGCGATGATGAAGAAGACATTATTTACACCGGCGAGTGCAAGACTCCCCGGTTCTCACCAAACACGAAGCCCAAGCCCACGGAGTCCGTCGCTTCGACAAACCTTTCCAAGTCCGACTCGACTTCCAGTCACGCCTCTTCTTTTAAGTGGCCCGCAGATTGCAAACGTGTGAACAAGGTCCCCTTCGACGTCGATGGCAATGTAACTTTTGGTCACCACATGTCCTCACCTCTTCCTAAACCAACCGGGAAGGGCGGTCTACCGCTGAACAAACTTGACTTCCATGTCACGAACCGTTCTTGGTCCCACGCCTGCGCCACAACTTGGGCGGAGGTAACCCGACAAGATGCTGTCAAGGACTGCAACTCTCAAGTTCGACTTCAAAACTGCCTTGGAGAAAAACTTTGCAGGAATACGGAGTGCTCTTTCTTTAAAACCCATGACAAAGAGTTCGTTCAGACAAGTTCTCAACAACGTGGCAAACGCTCCGCTTCCGCTTTCCTCGGCGTTGAGGTATTTTAATCCCAAGGTTTTCCTGTACACTTTCCCCACTTTTCCAGTAGGACCTTACGCTTTTCTTTTCTTCTTTCAGATTGAAGGCCCTCCATGCAAAAAGTGTCAAGAACCCATGGAAGTTATTACCTGTGGTGCCCGGGCTACTTTGGTCCGCATCGCCCTTCCCGCAGCCGAAGGCCACCTACTGCTCTTTAGACACGAAGGCACCCATGCCTGCCAACCCATGGATAAAAGGGGAAGGCCGTTGTTTCCAAAGAAACCCAAGACGCCATCAAAGAAGCCCTTCCCGTTTTCGGTGGTCGCTTCACTTCCGAGAAGCTGAAGAACTCCGCCACAACGGTTGCCTTCGAGAAGATGCTTTCCTCTCCGGACGGCTCTCCCATCGACGTGTACAAGGTATCGCCCTATTTTTGTGTTACCTTCCCGTTATACGTCGGGGACATGTTATTCTTAATGCATGGTTCCATTTTAGGTGGCCCGCGAAATGCAAGACGCTCGCGCCGTCCGCGACGTGATGAAAGAACACCGTGCGACTCAACGTGCCCCCGAGCGTGCTGCTGATGACGAGGTCAAGGAAATGAAACGGATCCTAGACTCAAAGGGATACCGTACTCTTCTTTTCGACACCGCACCTCTGAACTGGTTCATGTGCCCCCTGGACTTGCCGTGGTCCCCCGCGAAGATCATGCTGTTGATGGACCGCATTCTCGGCAAGCCTCCGTTCATCGGTTGCTACGCATGTTCTGATGGTGGCCACAGTTGCATTAACGGTCGCGTTGTCGAGAAGGTTGCAACGGTCGTGCCCGGAATTGGGTTGATAAAACTAGCAACCTTCGTGTTGCCGGCGGGTGAACGCGGTGTGGATGAGGAGAAGATGTGGCAAGGCATCGACTACGCTTGCCGGACGGTGGCCATGGAGGACGCCGACTTCGCGAAATATCGAGACAAGGAGGTTTGGGTAAAGACCAACCCAAAAGGTGAGATTTGCTTTCGTCCCGTCGGTTTCGTCCGTGACGCGGGTGGCGGAGGCTGGATCGGCATCCGCTTGAACTACAACAAGTTCATGCGCCGGGAGGACCGAAAGAAGTACATGACGCGGGACGAGGCGGGCAACTCGTTGGAGAAAGGCTGTGACTTGCACCTCGTTGCGAATATGGGGATACACGCTCGGTGTTTGGACAAGAGTTTCGAGGAGACCCAGTTCCGGACACTGTTCACACGGTGGTACGAAGCACAAGCCCCCAGACGTGTGATGGACGCACGTGCGCGCCTCTTCGACTTCATCATGGAGCAAGAGAGCAAGAGCGTGCAATCCTCTTTGTCTTCGCTCGGTTTATTTTACGAAGGTGAAGGCGAACGCACCCTGCAGCTTTTCACACAAAGCAAAGGGGCTATCCCGGCGGAGCAACTCTTCTCCAAGGACGGCAAACTGATCGGCGTGAATCTGCCGGCCTCCGAGTTCTTGCACCTGGAGAACGTGACGTACATCACTCAGTCCGCCTGGTTGGAGCACGTATGAGAAGGTGGCCACAGCCAGCGGGACTCCCGCACGAACACCCTCTACGATGAGCGGCGAAGGGTGTACACCGCCATGCAACGCGCACGCCACACCGCGTACGACGTCCTTGAGGAGGTGCGTGAAATATATGTCACTCCTGGTCCAGTGACGACGGAGACACGCAGTCACCGACCAAACCAAGTCCGATCGATGGGGAAGAGGACTAAGACTAGGGTGACGATCGACGAGCCTGGAACGCCGACTCCGGCCATCAAGTTGGTGCGGGCATGCCTCGAGAACCCTTTGGAGTTCCAATGGCAGTTCGACCCAAACACCGAGGACCCGGCCGCCCGTTATGTTTGGCAGGCTTCCCAAGAGGTGGACGAGGCTCTCGTGGTGCAATATTTGGAGACCGCGGTGCACTTTCATTCCGAACATCGCTACGTGGACACTCGCCGCGTGTCCGTCGGGTCTTTGGACGAGGTGCGGTACCAGACAAGCACCACGAAAGGCCACGCGCAAATGTTGGCTCGCATGTTCTTGCAGCCTGACAAGCGCTTGAAAGTGATACAGGTTGGCCAACCCACCGTCCGTTTAACCGCACGTGGAAGACACGACGGCTTCCTGGACCGCAGTTACACCTTGTCCTCTGGTCGAGGTGAACCCTCGCGGGTGATATTTGGTCATCTGGCCCGGGCGGCGCAACAACGCATCACCTGCTCATGCTACTCATGGCGCCAAACGATGACTCGCGTGGGAAGGTCGACTTCGGTGAAGCTTTGCTTGTGCCTGTCCACCCTCCTATTCCGCGCGGGGTTCAAACCTGGACATGCATTTTACGTGCAATCGGGGTTTACCACGGAGGAGATCGAGGACATCTTAACGGCGCTGGGATCCCGCCTCACCACCGGCGATCGTGTCGGGAGTGAGGAACTGGCCTACGGGCAATGGATGGTGGTGCCCGGTACCGGTAGGAAAGCAAGTTGCGCGGCCTCCGAGTCCCGCAAGGGTTGCGTGACAGCGAAGACCCACAAGCAATCCCAGCCCATCCTTTCAAAGGATGGCCCAAGGGTGGTGGTCATGGGTCGGCGCAAGGTGAATGGTCAGTGGGTAAACCACAAGTTTCAATTCTGTCTTCTCCACCAGTGTTGCGCTACGGTATTGCCCAACTACTGTGATGTACCGCCTTCACCTACGGACCTGGTTGTGGCACATGGGTTGTCACTAACTAGGGAACAACGGCTTGGAGCTGGGGCCTTGACCTTTCAAGAGCAGTAACTCAGGTACGAAAGCGACATTGTTGTTTGCACGGTTTGTTGGGCTTTGGACTAACGTAATTGTTTTCCCACAGGTACCACACATTGGGAAATATGCGACTGAGTGTCCAGGGATAATGTGAAAGTTAGTTAGGGATCTTGGCGAGAAGTATGTTTTGAACCGAACTGGGGGGCCGGCCACCGGGACTTGTGGTTAGTAGTGGTCCGCGAAAGCACGTGAAAAACCAATGGAGAACGTAGTTGGTCAATGCACGAAGACGAGTAGGCGATGGGGCGAAGGGCACAAGAAAGGGTGAAGTCGTGTTAAACTCTGGAGGCAAAACATGCGAGCCGGTAACTTTGCTTTGAATATTGATTTGAAGCTTTATATTTTACGTGAACAAGCGTTCTAATCTAGTGAATAGTACAAGCGTCCAAAGCGTTTAAGTGTTTGCGTGTTTAATTTTTTCTGTCCGTGTTCTTCGGTATTTAAGAGAAGTCCGGGCGCGCGTCGTAACTGGAGTTGGTGACCTAGCGGTAGTCGGCTGTTTTATGCCTGAAATAAGGGGGGAAAACGGGGCAACCCCCATAAAATAGGAACAAAGCCAACCAAAGATATTCCTGAAAGTGTAGAAAAATTCTGGGTTTTTTCCAAAATTTTCAAATTTTTAAAAAACGCCGAAAAGGCCTGAAAATCATAGAAAACTGAAAAAAATTATATTGGTTCATCGATGAACCCCCCAAAAAATAATTCATGAAAGCAGACGTAAAAAGTATCATTTTGCTACCGATTTTCAAAAAAAATAAATTAGCTTAAAAATGCGTGAAATATTGTACAAGTTCAATTAAAAATTTATGTTTTCTTAACACAAAAAACCCTATAAATCTTCCTTAATTCAGGGTGAAAAAGATAATTTTTTTAGTGAAAATCAGGAATATTTCTTAAACCCTAAAACAACCGGGAAATTAAATAAAATTACATTCAACTTGGGAAAATCTTAAACCCTAGATTCGGTCAAATTTTCAATTTTTTCAGGGCCTCCCCTTGTAAAACACCCCAAAACCCAAAAAGGCCTGAAATTCATATAAAACTAGAAGAAAAAAAAGGGGTTCATCGATGAACCCCCAAAAACATATTTCATAAAAATCAGACGTATCAAGTATCATTTTGCTACCGAGTTTCGAAAAAATTTTGAAGCTTAAAAAGGCGTAAAATATTGTAGAACTTCAATTGAAAATTTATGTTTTCTTAACACAAAAACCCCATAAACCTTCCTTATTTCAGGCTGAAAAAGATGATTTTTTTATTGAAAATCAGGAATATTTCTTAAACCCTAAAACAACCGGAAAATTAAGTAAAATTACATTCCACTCGGGAAAATCTTAAACCCTAGATTCGGTCAAATTTTCAGTTTTTTCAGGGCCTCCCATTGTAAAACTCCCCAACTCCCAAAACTCCCAAACTCCCCAAATGTGTAGAATGAGTTGGTGGCAGCTACCAGGAAGGAGAGAGAAACCCTCGTACGTTGGTTTAATAATGAACCACGTACCCAGCCTGGCCGTTTGCAGTTATACGCAGCCACTGTGACAAATCTGCAGGACTTGAAGGACCAAGTGAGCTCGAGGGAGTACGCTCGCATGTTGAGACATGGAGCTCTCAGACACGAAGGAGGAATTCCCGTTAAGTTCTTCGCGGGAATTAACTTCGGACGAGCACGACCTCTGAACCGACGAGATGAGCACCCAGCTCAGAGCAACAGGTTTGCTGTGCTCCCTGTGGTTCCGTCAGATCAGTCAGCATCATTGGTGGCAGCACCCAGCAACAGCCAGTCGGCCCAGCAAGGATTCCCTGAGGATGACCCCAGCAGCAGCAGCGGTAACGAATCGTCGTTCAGTGAAAAATCAGTATCACCAGAGCGAGAGCGCAGATACCGCAGCAGCAGCAGTGACGACAGTGGAGAACGGAGCAGAGGGCGGCGAAGATTCAAGAAGAAGAAGAAGAAGAAGAAGAAGTCCAAGAAGCCCAAGAAGCGAAGTAAGTTCACAGCTGAGGAGAAGGGAAAGGCTAGGGCTGCTGTAGCGGCTGAGGAGAACCACTCCCTGACGCCAGAGATGGCGGTAAAAACCCTGCTGAAGGACAAGGCTCTTAGAGACCAGGCCTTCGAGTGTTTGCCTGCGGAGAGACAGCGGGCTATAGCCAGTGCGAAGGCTGCAGGAGAAGACGTGCACTGGGAGCAAGAGGGGTGGGAAGCTATGATGGCTGCCCAGAGGACAGTGCTGCAGGAGAGGAGTATCCCTCACCCGTTGCCAGTGCGTTCCCCCACACCGAAGGACGCAGACAGGCAGTTGGCGGTGCATAACCATTCTGGAGCCAGTACAGCGCAGACCTCGGGGACTGGAGGGGGAATGTCGAGTTCAGTATCTTCAGCACAACCTTCGAGCTCGGAGATAGCAGCCTTGGAGCCTTGGAGGAGTGGAGATACCCCTCAGTTCCTATCACTGTGGAACAAGGTATCCGGGACCACGTGAGGGTGCACAACTCGGGGGTGGAAGAAGCTACCGCCATTGCAGCAAAGTATTCCAATTTAGCTGTGATGAGTTATGGGCACGCAAAGAACCATAGAGTTCGCGAGACCCTGCCCAGTCCAGTGATGCAGCTCATAAGCGACACAGGTCACACGGTACCCGAAGGCGCAGGGTGTGTCCGGTGTGGTCGCTTACTGCGATCGCTCGAGGGCCAGATCCGGGTCACCCCTGGACTAATCTGGGATGTGATGCTGGGTTCCAACCGGACTTGTGTGCAGGTGCCTCTTTGTCAGGAGTGCACCAAACCCCCCTGGACAGGAGCCTTAGCTCAGCTACCCATCATTCCCACTCCCGATGTGACAACGCCACAATCTCAGCCGCGGAGTACTAGCGATCAGCAACCCCCGCCAGATCCAGACCCTCCGCTCCGCAGGGACGCACCCGAGCAGGAACGTGGACCTCCGCCTCGCAGAGACGCGTCCGAGCAGGAACGTGAACCCCCACTGCGGTCAGAGACCGATCCAGCACGATTGGAGCAGACACGGCTGAAGAAGCTGGAGGCAGAGGATAGACTCCTGAGTACTTTACGGAAGCTAAGGGAGCGCATCACTACGTACACGTGTCCTCTAGACCAGACGACGGGAGAGAAGTCATCTGGTCATCTGCTGCAGCCGTTAAAACTTTTGATGAGGGAGCTGCAAGATTACTTCAAGGAGCCGCAGGTGAAGAGGGCGCTGACCACGAAGAAGATGAGCGAGGACGACGAGGGAAGTGAGGCCACGATCACCACGGTCTCTGAAGAATTGCGTCTGATCATCAGAGATAGGGTGGAAGGATCAGTCCAAGGGTTGCTAAACCAGAAGGTTCTGACCGGTCAGATGAATACGTTGGACGATCTGATCGGTACCCTCGCTCGATCTTGCATCAGCGACGCTCACCTTAGCATTCTGCCCAGCATGTTGTCACGGTCTCGGCAGGCCTCTGGCAGGAACGCAGGAAGGAACGCGCGGACCTTCCACCACGCTCTAATGGAAGCGTTCGAGCTGATGGAGTCCCTGCATAAACACGGAGTCACCGGTCCAGTCAGCAGAGCCTCATTACCCGGCATCTTCCTCAGTGGACTGACACCAGAGTTGCACGCGAGAGTTCATAAGGAGCTGTTGGGCAAGGTGGACTTCCATCAGTCAACTGGACCAGCTGGGTGGGAGGCGGAACTGCTTCGTATATACGTGGAGCAGGCGACATTGGAGGAGCGTCGGGACCCGGTGGGACTGAAGGCAGCCAGGGACCAGTCCCCCTTTCCGGTGGCTGCGCTGGTTGAGTGCCTCGATGCGCACGTGGAGCAGTGTTACGCTCTACCGACAGCGCCAGCAGAGGTGGAGGGCAGGCAGCTGCCTGGGTCGTCCACGTACACTGGTTGTAGGAAGTGCAAATCTAAGGAGCACTTGGCGAGGGACTGCCCGCAGCAGCACGACCAGCAGAAGAAAGCCGCATGGGTGAAGTGCATCTGGGATGAGGCGTTCGAGATCCTGGAGAACTCTGGCGCAAGCCAGGAACTTATGGAGGAGACGTTCGCAGTCATTGCACAGGAGAGGGGTTCAGATTTTGGCGAGGGAGAGGCCGCGGGGGCCAGTTCCTCTCCCGGTCGCAAGGCATAGGTCCCGGAGCCAGCAGGGGGAGTACTCCGCCCCTTGCTGAGGCCGACAGGAGCGGGACCAGGCCTCTGGAGGAGGGGTCTGCGAGGGGGCGACACAGCCAGCCCTACCGGTGGAACACCCATTTCAGGGAAGACCACCGGATGAGGTATGGTCCGGGACCGGCTCAGAAGGCGACTGAGAAGATGAAGCGAGCGGTGAGGTGGCTGAAGAGATCCCACCCGGTCACAGTGGTGGCTCCGAGCGAAGCTGAACCAGAAGTACCACCAGCACAAGCATCCACCCCCACAGAGGTACAGATCAGATTCCCCCTGTTTGGGCGAGGGAGCCAGGGACACCGACCCTTGTATCAAAGGTGTGTATCAACGTGCGTTGCAGCCATCAGGTGCTAGACGGGTAAGGTTCAGAGAGGAGGCGACGCCCCGGCAACTCTTCGGACGCGCGCTGAGACGACGGCTAGACCGCGCCAAACCGCCGCCCCTGTCGCGAGCACAACAGCGAGTGCAACGTGACAAACCAGCAGCGTGGGAGGCAGCCAGGACACTGACGAGCAGGCGACGGGAAGCAGAGGTGCATCAGCACAGAGTCAGGAGTGCCATGGTACAGGTGAAGGGCCGCATAGAGCACCTGAGGAAGATGGTGAAGGCGAGCAGGGAAACGGCAGCCGCCAGACCAGCACCCTGGCCAGATGATCCAGCGCCGGAAGACTCCATCACCAGGTCTGCCCGCTGGACTGCCCTGATAGCGGAGGCCGGCACTTACCACCTACCTGACGACAACTCTGACGAAGAACTGAACCCGCAGGAAGTGGAGCCAGGTTTGCACAAACTGGCCAGCATCAGGCCTGATATAGGCGTAGACGCGGGGGCGGGACGTTGGGGAGAGTGGCTGGACGAACATGTGCTAGCTGCCATGGACGCGTCAGGGCCCACTCTCATGATCTTCTGGGCGTGGATTGGTAAGGTGAGAGTGAATGAAGGTCCTCATCGATACCGGGGCCTCCTCCAGTTTCACATCCCTAGAGACTGCGAAGAAGCTCAAGCTTCAACCATCGGTCCATGAGAAACCAATGCGGGTGCAGGTTGCAGATGGCACAGTCTACGACGCCAACTCTTGCATTCGACCCAAGCTCACGGCGGAGACGCGGAAGGGAAGTTACGCCAAGCAGGTGACTCTGCGAGTGATGCCCTTATCCTTGGGTGTGGACGTGGTGCTGGGGGGTGACTGGTTACGAGCTCAGCGGCGGATCACCTTTGACTATGCACAGTATGGGAGTGTGCGGTTTGGCCATGGGTCACAGAAGGTAGTCATTGCGGGGTGCAATCCGGGGTCCTCGAACTCGGAGAGGGCCAGGCTATGGGCCTAGTGGAGGCTCAGCTAATCAGCACCAAGCAAGCTAGGAAGGACTTGCGAGCACTGAAAAACAGCGGGCAGGAGGCCTACATCATGTACTTGGCGCCTGACGGGACCTTCAAGACGGAAGCCTCCGACGACCCCAACTCTCCTTTGGAAGCAGCTGCTGCTTTGTCGGAGACCTCCTCCTCATCATCATCGGAGTGTGACGTCGCCAGCCTGAGGGGGGGGGAGGAGACCTCATGCGAGGAATACGAGGACAGCGATGGCACGGCAAGCATGGCAACTCTGGCTTCGGCCACTAGCTCTTCAGACTCGGAGGATCTCGACGCGGACGACGCAGCTCAGGAGCTAGTCTGCGCAGTGCGCCCGGTAACGTGCCCCACCTCTGCCACTCCGGCATTGCTGGACTGGGGACCATACCCCGTACGAGCTCGATGGGAGGCTTTTCAGATGCTGCCCCGAGAGCGCAGGGAACACGCTGCGCGCGATCACGCAGAAGGTTTGGAACCTGATTGGGAGAGTGAGGCTCACCAACTGTGGAGGACAGCGCAGGCGCTGCGGGGGCATAGCGGTGCTTCATCAAGGAGAAAAGGGCGTAGACGACGTGCGCCAGCAACTGCAGCTCCGGTGATGACGGCGGCTGAGCAGGTGCGGAGCGGTGGCGAGAACAACGAAGCCGAGCAGCGGAGCTGTGGTGAGGACGATGAGGCCGAGCAGCGGAGCAGCGGTGGAGCCAAGCCCAAGCAGACCCCAGCTCAGTCAACCCCTCCTGACGAGGAAGACGCTGAGGAAGTCCCACAATGGATATGGGACGAGCTGGCGGAGCTGAAGAAGGCATACGTGGACGTGGTGGGCATGGAGCTTCCCAAGGGCGTCGTGGACCGCGACCACAAATCGCCGCTGCGCGTGGACCCCGAGTACCGTGATGGCGCACGACACAAGAGGTGCTACAAGCTGTCCATGGAGGAGTTACGACAACTTCGTGGACAACTGGACGAGCTCTTAGCGAAGGGTTACATCCGCCCCTCATCCTCACCTTGGGGCAGTCCGGTCTTGATGGTACCCAAGCCCTCGAATCCTAAGGAGCTACGGCTAGTAATTGATTACCGCCAGATCAATGAAATCACCGTGAAGGACCGTTATCCTCTTCCCGATGTACAGTCTCTCATTGATGACCTGCAGGGAGCGACTATCTTCTCCACCGCGGACGCTCTGTGGGGATTCTGGCAGGTGCCCATGGAGGAGGACGCAATCGAGAAGACGACGATGACCACGCCGTTCGGAGCTTATGAGTGGCTGGTTATGCCCATGGGGTTGTCAAACAGTCCTTCTTGCTGGCAGCGTATGATGCAGAGCTACCTAGGACATCTTCCATTCGTAAGGGTGTTCGTGGACGATATCATGATCTTCAGTAAGAATCCAACTGAACACCTCGGTCATTTGAAGCAGGTGCTGGAGGTCTGTCGTCAGAACAAAGTCCGGCTGAAGGAATCAAAGCTGCGGTGCTTCAAGCGCTCTGTACGGTTCCTCGGGCATGTCATTGATCGTGAAGGATGCCGACCCCAGCAGGACAAGATCGCAGCAGTAAGGGATTGGCCCAAGCTGGAAACTGTCAAACATGTGCGACAGTTCCTGGGTCTGGCCGGTTTCTACCGCCGGTACATCCAGGGGTTCTCCGATCTAGCTCACCCATTGACCAAGCTGACGAAGAACTTAGTGCCCTGGGAGTGGGGCCCAGAGCAGGAGCGAGCATTCGAACGGTTGAAGACCGTGCTGACCACAGCCCCTACGTTGATCCTTCCAGATCAGAAGGCAGCTCACAATGGCACCAGCCCATTCGTCGTACAGACGGACGCTAGTGCGGTGGCACTGGCTGGGGTACTGATGCACGCAGGACCTGGGGAAGGGCCTGCAGCCGATCGCCTTCGAGAGCAAGCAGTTCTCATCAGCGGAACAAAACTACCATGCAGGGGAACGGGAGTTAGCAGCGATTCACCACTGCACGACTCAAACGTGGAGGCATTACCTTATCTTCACGGAGTTCCGACTCATGGGAGACCATGCGCCGCTGAAGTGGCTCTTCGCTCCAGGCCGGGAACTCAGCAGGCGACAGGCGAGGTGGTACGAGGACCTGGTGGAGGTGGGCGTGCATGCGATGGAGCACGTGCCAGGGCGCACACTGGTGGTGCCGGACGCGGCCTCTCGCCGACCGGACTATGCGCAGACGACAGCGCGAGAAGGGCTTAAGGAGGCGGGGTATGTGGACCCGAGCACCGACCAGCCTGTATCTGCGGAGGAGGGCCGAAGAGCAGCGGGAGCTAAGGGGAACCCAGCAGAAGTAACCAAAGCTAAGGCTGAGGTGAATGCAGCGGTAAAGAAGGTGGGGAAGGAGGACCCTAGCTCTCCGTTGGATGCGGGGTTCAGTTCAGCAGACGAGGAGGACGAGGAATACCCTCCAGTGAACCCTCCTGTGGTGACTGGGAAGCTGACGCAGCTTAATGGACTGTGGTGGGCGGAGACCCCCGATCTGTGGCGCGACGCCATGGACACAGTGGCCACGATGGCGGCAGCCTCTGCCCTTGCGGGAGTAACTACTAGAGCGGCAGCAGCAGGGCAATCAGCAACAGGTGATGACCCAGCGTCTCCCTTGGATGCAGAAGCCGTTCTGTCAGAGACACCCCCAGCACAGCCGCCTGCAACAGTAGCTCAGAAGCCAGCAGCGGAGCAGCAGCAGCCATCAGCAGCAGCGCAGCAACCAGCAGCACAACCGCCAGCGACAGCAGCAGAGCGACAGCAAGCAAGTCCAAGGATCCGACCCGGAGGACCGCTGGTGGACAAGCAGGATTGGAAGCTGATCTCCTCGGAGTTCGCTAGGCTGCAGAGCAAGTACTCTCGAGCACTGGGAGGACCGTTCCAGGTGGATGCGTGCTGTGATGCTATGGGCCAGAACCGACAGGTGAGCACATTCTGGACTGATTGCTTGAACGAGCAGTGGAGGGGCCGTATCGTCTGGTGCAACCCCCCCTTCTCAGACCCCAACGTGAGCATTGAGGACATTCTGCGACACTATGCATCTGAGGCAAAGCAGGACCCGTGCCACACAGCCGCCTTGTTCTTATTGCCCGACTTCCCTCAAGCGAGTTGGCGACCGTTGCTACGCGAGTTTGGCCTGGAGATCGTAGAGGTCATTCCAAGGGTGAACGAGCATGGTGAACCCAACAGACTGTTTACCTCACCTGGAGAGGAGAGGGGTCACCGCTCGGCTCTGCAGGAACTGCCAGTTCCATGGCCAGTGCTAGTAGTGATAGCCAGGCCGCAGAAACCATCCAGCAAGTTGGCCCCACGCGAGAGACCCACAGCGCAACCAGCAGTCACGCTCTCCGGAGCAGCAGCCAAGGTCAGAGACAAGTCGGGAACAGTGGAGCCAGGGGTGTTCTTGCGAGCGCTGAGAGCTGAGCACAGACGCAGCGAATATCTCAGGACCCTGAAGCAGGAGCTGCTAAATACCCAGCATCATCGCACAGAGCATTTCCGGTTGGTAAGCGACATCATCTGGAGAGTGGCTGAAGGGCGCTATCAGGTGGTACTGGCGCCGGACTCGCCCTTGCGGGAGCTAGTGTTGAGAGAAGCTCACGAGGCACCATCCGCAGGCCACACCGGCAGAGACAAGACGCTGGAGCGGGTCCGAAGACGTTTCTGGTGGCCGCGAATGGACCTAGACATAGCGGAATGGGTAAAGACGTGCGTGACGTGCCAGCAGACCCAGCCGCGACAAGGGTATCCCATGGGACTGTTGCAACCGCATCGAGTGCCAAGCAGGCTCTGGGAGGTTGTCAGCATCGATTTCGTAACCGGGCTTCCGATGACTCAGCGAGGGGTAGACGCCTTCACCACCTTCACCTGCAAGCTGAGCAAAATGGTACACGTGGTGCCAATGACCTACAACGACAGCTCTGCAGAAGTAGTGGTGAGATTGTTCATGGACGCAGTATGGCGATTGCACGGAGCTCCAATGAAGATAGTGTGTGACCGAGACCCCCGCTATCGCGACGCCATGACTCAGGAGTTCATGCGACTGATGGGCGTCAAGGTAGCTAGCACCACTCCCTACCACCCTCAGAGCGATGGGCAAGCGGAACGCAGCAACCACACCGTGGAGCGTATGCTGCGCTGCTACGTTGCTGAGAACCAGGAGGACTGGGACCTCTGGGTGACACCTGTGGAGTACGCGATCAATGACTCCACGTCAGCAGCGACTGGATTCTCTCCCTTTGAGTTGGTGTACGGACACGCTCCCGCAACACAGCTGGACTTCTTCATGGACGCAGCCTTAGAAGGTGGGTCAAGACAAAGAAAAGGTGGGCGAGTAGCGGCGGATAAGAGAGGAACTGCGCACGCGCTGGCCAAGCAGTTCGCGCGGCAATTACAGGCAGCGCGGGTGAACCTGCGGATGGCCCAGCAGCGCATGATGGAGCAGTTCGACGCACGACACCGGCTACAGCACATTAAGGTGAATGATCAAGTATGGGTGGATGGTCAGCACCTGACTCTGCCTGGAGATCGGGGAATGAAGCCGAAGCTGCGCAAGCTCAGGCACGGCCCCTTACGTGTAGTAGAATGCCTGTACAGCGACAGGCAGCAAGAGCTGCCAGAGCAGGACCGTGGAGCTCCGTCAGCGTACAGGTTAGAGCTACCCGTGCACTGGAAGGTGCACGACGTGTTCACAGCGGATCGGCTCACCCCAGTTCAGTCGGGAGCCGAGCACTTCGTGAGTAGGCGGGAGGAAGTGGCACCACCGCCAGTAATGGTAGAGGGTCAGAAGGAGCGCGAGGTGGAGCGCATCATTCGTACGCGTTTCAGAAAGCTAGGCGGGAAAACTGGCGGGTCAGTACAGGAGTGGTTGACCAAGTGGAAGGGATTACCACACAGTCACAGCCAGTGGCGGACCCGAGAAGACCTGGAGGGCAAAGGAGGCAGGCTGGAACCCCTAAGGGCTTTTGAGGCCGATGAGGAGAAGCAGAGGAGGGCCCCAGAGAAGAGGCGTAGGGAGACGCACGGTCAGCAGCTGGAGCAGAGGGCTCAGCTCATGGCTATGAGAGCCCCCACCCCGAAGGTTTACAGTAAGGGTGCCAGTCAGGTCTATCAGCCGCATCTTACGAAGGTGCAACATCCTGTGAGGATCCTCGTCCTCTTCTGTGGGACTGGGTCTGTAGAACAGCAGTTCCAACGACAGTTCGACGGCTGCGAAGTGGTGACTGTGGATATTCTTCCTAAGTGGCAAGCAACATGCACCGAGGACATTCTCCACTGGAACTACAGGCTGTACCCCCGACACTATTTCGACGTGATCTGGGCGAGCCCACCATGTAAGGAGTACAGCAAGGCCAAGACTGTGGGAGTACCGGACCTGGAGCTGGCTGATCGGCGAGTGAAGCGTACTCGGCAGATCATCGAGTACTACGACCCAGCATACTACTTCATTGAGAACCCAGCGGGAGATGCTCTGCGAGGGCTGCACACGCGATCTGTGATGAAGGGTTTGCCCGCTCCTCACCCCGTCTCCTACTGTAGGTATGGGGCACCCTACATGAAACCTACACATATCTGGACGAACGCCGTGCTACCCGTACCCCTGCTGCAGTGTACCCAAGCAACACCATGTCCCGCGAGAGCTGTGCTGGGAAAGCACGAGACTTCATCGCAGGCAGGAGTTTCAGCGTCCAGAACACGAGGCATGGGGTCAGCGCAAGCAGTGTACGCGATTCCCCGCACCTTGTTGCACCATCTGTTCTGTGGACTGAAGTTGGGGAAGCGCATGAGCGAGGAGAGCGCAGCAGCAGTCATGGACATCATCGCCACTCTGACAGCGCAGACGGACGAGATCCCGATGCAGGAACAAGATACTGAGGTCTAAGACCCTCAGGGCGCAAAGCAGCGCAAGACCCGCAGAGCGAGAGGAGTACCAGGGCGACAGAACCGTTTAAGCGTTGGCAGCGTAATTCGGGGACGGAGCCTCGGGAAACCTCCAGCGCGGAAGGGGACTCAGACCCAAGGACTGAGGGGCACGGGACCCAAGAACCCGAGGCTTAGAAGCCAGGGGGACTCAGACCCGAGGACTGAGGGGCACGGGACCCGAGAACCCGAGGCTTAGCAGCCAGCATCACTGTGCATGTTTGTTGATCCCCAGACAATGTAAATGCAGGCGAACACTAAACGCTAGCGAGGACGTAAGCGCGCGCCAAAGGGGGGGAGAGTTGTGCTAGGGTAAGTCACGAGACAGAATGACGACGTGTCAGAATGGCGAGTGACGGGTACTATGACAGTCACCAATGACAGGCATTTATATGACCAGATGACGAGAGGTCTGACAGAAATGACTGACAGAAATGCCTGACCCGAAAGTGAGTTTTGAAGGTTGAGAGAATTGGTGGAAACCATCCCAGAAATGGTGGGAACCATTTCATATTCAAACAGCCACACAGAACTGGAGGGAAACCAGGAGAGCCCCAGTTCTTGCCACATCATCAGATCTATGACCATTCAGTAATTCAGAGCAGAGATCATTGTATGACTGGCAGCTGCAGCCCAAATGCCAAATGACAAGACCTGTCATAGGATATGTGAACATGAAGTGACTGAGCACTGTGACTGTCGAATTCGGATGAGATCTGAGGGAATTCGAGTCGACATGTTACTACTTAAAGAGCTGAACAAGCTCTCATGCTAGTTTTTGAATTAGTTACACATTGGCACTGACCTCTGGTGTCTTGTAACTTCAAACAGTGAAAGTTCATCTAAGTATAAAGAAATATCCGACAGTATACAAAGCATTCCGATATCAACCTATGGTCCTAGTACCATATCCCCTGTAAGTGTTACTTGCACCCTTGTGAGACTGGTTCAGTCCTCACAACCGAACAGTTATGGTGGCGGATCCAGAGACTGGAAAAGTGGTGTTTTCCGGAAAGAGGTCTTCCACCGCTGTAATGTAGGTGTGCGCTGACGCACGAAAAGTTCCACTTTGCATCTCCACCGCGTTGTGGATTAGCCTGCCGTCGAAGATCACCACGCTCTTTGCCGGCAGGAAGCAGGTCACCGGCCGAAGGCTGTCCAGGGTGGCCCCATCCCCCAACTTATGCGACTGGGGGTACACCGTAAAGGGGTACATGTCCGTCAGGACTAGCATGACGGACAGCGCACCATAGTCCCGATGCTTCTCCTGAACCAACGCCTGCGGGTAGGTGAGCAGGGCGGTTCGCGCCATGTCACCTTTCGGCACCTCCAGCTTCCCGAACTTGTCCCCCACCGCAGCTATGACGTCCTCAGCCACCTGTTCAAACCGTTTGTAAAACGGCGTGCCCTCCACCAGGTTCCCGATCCACCTCTTCCCGTCCTTCAGGGTGTCCAGCTCCCCATTGGCCTTCTTCTTGAACGCCCTGAAGTTGTTTCTAAACACGGAGCTCGGAGCCAAATCCTTCTGGAACTCTGCAACCAGAGCCGTAGCCGATATCGTGTCCTGCAAATGACCGACACAATACCCACCCTCTGCAAGCCTGTGCCTCCAGAGCTCGTCCAGCAGCACGCCTTTTGTAAAGTGAGGCTGCTCCTCCGCATTCTTTGCCCCCTCCGCAGCAGGCACCTTAGGAGCAGGCGTCTCTCCAGCATCTTTGCCCTCCTCTGTATCTGGCACCTCCCCAGCGGACTGATGCTTTGAAACTGGGGCCTCCACAGCAGGCACGTCCACGGCAGCAGGCGTCTCTGCAGCAGCCGTGCCCTGCTCTGCAACTGGCTGATCCTCAGCAGACTTGTGCTGAGGATCAGGGGCCTCCACAGCAGGCATGTCCTGTGAAACCGGGGCCTTCACAGCAGGCACGTCGACGACAGCAGGCGTCTCTACAGCAGCCGTGCCCTGCTCTGTTCCTGGCACCTCCAGAGGGGCCGCCGCGGCAGCTGTGCCCTGCTCTGCATCTGCCTCATTTTCCACCTCAGGGCCAGGTCCGCTGCGTCGGCATCGCCTGCCTCCTTCTTAGAAATTAGCGACAACTGATGCTTCTCCACCAGCCCGCCTCCTGGTTCTGCGCGAACTACTGCTGCGAACGTGGGCGCCTCCTGTAACGGAGCTTCGTCCATGTTTGCAGCAGCCTGCTGCTGCGCTGCCATTCCCTCAGCCTTCTCCGCGCTGGCAGCAGCAGCACCAGTATCCGCAGCAGCCTGCCCATCATCAGGGTTCGGCGAGGCCGTGCACGCCCATTTGACAGGAGGCTGTCCAACGCAGAGATGGCGCCCGCATGTATCCGGATTGCTGTGTCCGGATTTTCGGCAGTTCTTGTGGAACCCGCGCTGGCAGGTCGCGCAGGTAACAAGCACTGGGAAGTGATTCTCCGAACCCATTCCGCAAAAGAGGCAGAACACGCGGGCCAGGATCCCGCAGCGCCCGCATTCCCTTGGAAACCGCTTTTCCCCTGACGGTGTGAGCTGGCGCGACGCGCACCCAACGTGGAAGGTGTCGGAGCACATGTCGCAGGTCGCCAACGCCAGCCTCGTTCGATCCAACGAGTCGTCGGGATGGGGGCACCCTTGCACATTGCAGGCGGGTACTCCTTCACTCTCGGCGACACCTTCCACCAGTTTCCGATCTGACTTAGGATGTTTGCGCCTTAAACCAGCTGGCACGGCTGTCCCAACCGCTGCTGCATAGGTGATTTTATTCTGCTTCATTATTAGAATATTAGCTCCCAATTTATACCAAAGTAACCGTCAATGCCTTCGTCCTCGATCCAAACGTCAATTGCGCAACGAAAACACGCGAAGAAAGTGCTATGGTCGCAGATAGCGTACAGTTCGCAGGTTGGCGTTACCGTTACAAGCACTCGAGCTCTCAGTGAGCAGATATCGCACTTTTGGTCCGACATGCTTACGGTTTTTAGGGGTCTCGTTCAGTTGTAAGATGTCGGGGGAGGGCTCTGATATACATTATCGCCCTCCCGATCATCATCGTGTGGGCGAACCGACATGCCGATTCGAGCTTCCTGTGAGCAGGTATCGGACTTTTGGCCTGACATGCTTACGGTGTCGTGACGGAATTTCAATTAAATTATCCGATATGCATTATCGCCCTCCCGATCAGCCCATCACCTAATCGTGGGTGCGATACACGCGCCACGTGAAATATGACATGTCCGGGTGATAAATCATTACACGATCGAATCTTGAATCGAAATTTATGAATCGCCCGCAGGATCGACGAATTGGTTGATCGTGGGTGCGATACACACGCCACGTGAAATATGACATGTCCGGGTGATAAATCATTACACGATCGAATCTTGAATCGAAATTTATGAATCGCCCGCACGATCGACGCAGCAGTTGATCGTGGGTGCGATACACACGCTACGTCAAATTTGACATGTCCGGGTGATAAATCAAGAAATGGCGAATCGCCCCCACGATCGAACAGTCATTCCATCCTGGGGGCGATACTTACGCTACGGATATTTTTCGTGAAAGGACTATTCATATTCCTGATGCATGTGGGAGTCCGTTCATTAAAAGTTCAGACATGCAAATATGTTTATTGAAGGCGTGCTTTCGCCCGTAGACTCCTTACATGTTTGCCGCTTATGAGTGGCGTTTTTTGTCCACTACCCGGCCTTGGGTACATCACGATGTACCCAACGTATGCAGATTTTCCCGTGTCATTTGTGCACCGACCGCTTGGGCAAATGTCTTGACAATA
This sequence comes from Cymbomonas tetramitiformis, assembly GCA_001247695.2. Taxonomy (NCBI): domain Eukaryota; kingdom Viridiplantae; phylum Chlorophyta; class Pyramimonadophyceae; order Pyramimonadales; family Pyramimonadaceae; genus Cymbomonas; species Cymbomonas tetramitiformis. Next base: position 35,059 of record LGRX02026150.1, on the reverse strand, counting down.
CCCTAAACCGATCCCTCATAAGCGGATGCGCGCATGCCGGCTATTTGATCACGTGTACTCAAACGCCGGCTACCGCCGTATGCCGCCGGAAAGAAAATGAAAAGTCGATATTTTTGGGTACATCCCTTGGGTACATCGATGGGGATGCCTCATATGTGCTCCTTAAACAATAGCATCGCCAAATCTAACGTTCGTGCATCATGTAGTACCCTAAAAAGCAAGTGTCATTCATTGGGTGGGCGTTTCAGCCAAAAGTTTCAGCTTCAAACGTCATGGCGTTCGATGTGTTCTTAGAATTTACCGAAAAAGGGCCGATTATACCGCAATGACTGGAATTTTGCTTATACTACCTGCCTCCTCGACGGCCCTTTGAAAATTTGAGGACCCATGTTGTCAAGTTCTCGACCTGCTCTTTCCGTAGTGTCTTATCAAAATTTTCATCCGAGGTCGCCTTGATCCTCAAAATGTCGGTTAAAGCAGCCGGTATCTCGTACATTGCCCCTATGAAATGTTGAGTTTGCCGAGTTCGGAACGTCACGAGTGGATATGCTATCGAGTCAAAATTAGCCCTGCGATATATTGGCACCCTGGGGAGGGTCTTAAGATAATATATTTTCATGTATTAATGACACAGTAATGAATTTAGTCATTGAAACACATCGCGCAGCTTGGGTACATCGCTATGTACCCAGACCCTCCTGGGTACATCCCCATGTACCACCGGGTAGTGGACATTTTCGAAAAGGGATGCCTCCTCCTTCTTACCTTGTGGATGTATTGCCATGGCTGATGAGCCTCGGCGACATGGCGCGGAACTTGCCTTTGGAGTTTCCTATTGCACCAACGAATGTGGATCATGCAACAGAACTAGCGGGGCGGATCTCGGAGTTCGTCGATAAATGGAATGTGTTAACTGGGAATAAACCGAGCAGAGATCCTAGCGTGCTGCAGGCAGGTGGGGTTGGGAGGAATGCGAGGAATGCGCCCACGCCTACCAGTACCGTTAAGAAAAGGCGCCTTGATCAGAATGCGCGAAGGAGGGAAGCTCGATCTAGGAAGCGTTTAGACTTGGGCAAGGACGCGGTGGAGGTCTCTGCGCCTCAAGCACGGGTGAAATCGACGCTGGGTCCCTTAGGCGCCACAGCAGCCTCCGCAGGAGCCTCGGCGGTGGGTTGCCTGGTGCCGCATGGAAGTATACAACACTGGAACAACAAGCTCAAGGAGGTTTTCATGAACAAGCCGCATCTTATTGGTGGGGCGCTCTCGAACTTTGTGCGCACCTTACCCGCGGAAGAGAAAGAAGCTGTGCGGCTAAGATTTCTGTCAGAGGAGGATCGCGTAGGAGGAACGATCGTGTCGAGCTTGCGGGCTTCGTTCGCCGCTCTAGCTGGCTATGGTTCCAGGCAGAACGCTGCCACGCGCATGGCGGGCGCAGCGATGGTATTTGGCAGAGACGTGGAGGGTGTTGAGGGTGCTGTTGCAAGCATCTTGGCGATAAATGTGAAGGTGGTGAAGGATGGACTCGTTGGGCACCGCAACTTGCTGTTGGGAGCTGCCCTTGGGACAGCGCAACGGCTTAATGCCGGTCTTCTGGCAGGGTTGGTCCTGGAAAACCTGCACATGGCCAACCGTGCTATAAGCGCGGAGCTGACCCACAAGATCCAAGCCTTCTGGCTGAGTGCTGGGATCAGTCGGGTGTCTACGTGTAAACGGGACGTGATCCAGCTGCGGCATATTGATGGAAGCGTGGAGAAGGTGTCGAAGCAGTGGTTGGAAATGACACAGTTGGAGGTGTTCCGCAAGTTCAAGAAGAAGTTTCCCGCCGAAAAGATCGAACTCCGATCTTTTGAGACTCGGAAGCCGAGGCAAGTGCAACGACTCACCCGAAGGGACACCATTTCCTGCTGCTGCAGGTACCACGAGGATATGCGGTTGGTGGTGGAGGCGTATGCTCGTTTCCAGGAGGTGGGCCACTCCGGCTGCAAGTGCACGGACGCGTCGTGTTGCCCTCGCGTTGGAGGCCTTCGGGCACGGCTGTCTGCCCGTAAACCATTTCCTGCTTTCCCGGACTTCAAGTGTGGTCGAGTGGAGGTGGGACGGTCAACCTCCGGTTTCACGGCATCGCTGCTGTGTCCAAGACAGCGGTCGAACGGAGAGCACGAGGACCACCACGACATGCCCTGCTTGGAGGGTTCTTGCAAACGGTGCGGGGGGCTGCAAAACTGGTCGTTGTGTCCGGCGGCGGTTTCCAACACTGCCACGCTGGACTGGCACACCTACGAGAACGTTCATATCGGAGTGGACGAGGACGGGAAGAACAAGCACCGGGTGCAGTTCGTCCAAAAGACGACCACTGCTGGTGAGCTGCTTGCAAAACTGCAAGCTCTGCTCCTTGGCCACGCCCCAGGGGAGTCCCCAAATTGTGTGTGTTCGGGCACGTTTGTGCGGAAAGCGGCGGACGGGAGTTGGAGGTTGGAGAAGTTGGTCGGTGTGCCTGCTGCCCAACCGTGTCGATTTTTGAAGCCGTATGCCTACCACTGTTTCATGGCCACGCACTCCATGACAATGTTCAACAAGTGCAAGGCGGGCTTGCCTTTGGGGCACTGCCTCATATTGTTTGACTTCAGCGAGAACCACGCTCTGAACATTCCCAGGGCGATTCAGTCGTTGCACTGGATAGTGAAGCAAGCAACGCTGTTGTGTTGTGTGTTATGGCGGCACGCGGTTGGTTCCGTGGATGGTCAGACTTCCACCGAGGCCAACCCAATAATAGTGAAGGACCTGATCTACCTCATTAGCGACACCTTGCCGCACTCCCACCGAGGTATCCAACATATGAGGAAACTTATCGTCAGTGAGTACTTCGTGAAGAGAGGTATACCTCTCCCCAAATTCATGCATGAGTGGGCGGATGGTAGTGCGGCACAAAACAAATGCGCAACCGCATTTGCCGACGTGGTGGAGAGCGGGCGGGAAGAGTCGGCAGAGTGGCCCCGAGGGCTTGGCATCCCGACACAGCGCAACTTCTTTGAGACGTCACATGCACGAGGTGAGCAAGACGCGATGGGAGTAGCGGTGAAGCATGAGGCAAGCTTGGCGGTGATGTCCACAACCGACAAATGGCATTGTAAAATACTGGACGCCAAAAGCTTGTACGAGTTCTGCATGGAAAGGTTGCAAACGCCGAAGGATGGCGCTCGCGACAGAGGTGTTCAGTTCGGGCAAAGATTTTTCTTTCTGGTTGACGGCAAGGACGTGGACATCTCTGGACCTGGGTTTGACACGGTTGACCGGACTTTGGCGTTACACTCGGTGCGTGCAGGGGTGGGGTTGTTGGTGGGCTTGAAGCGGGACCGACAATGCTATTGCGATTATTGTTACGCGCAGTGCGCGAAGGCACAACCTGACACGGAGGGTTGCCTGTACCGGAGTCACGTGGACAGCTGGGAGCAGTTCACCTTGACTGAGGCAACCGAATCTGATGCCCGGCGCACCAGAACAAGAGTCGCGGAGGCCCGCGATGACGTGAGTGTGAAGGTTGCACGAGGAAACACTTTTGCAAGGCTGTCGGGGGGCGATCCTAATCACCCCTACTATTTGGTGAAGGCGTTGAGCGAGGTGAAGCAGGTGATGAACGCGGATGGGATGCGAGACGACTACTACTCGCCTGGTGGGGAGGGCGTAAATGCTACACCGGGGGAATTTGTCGTTGAAGGCCGATTCTATGAGTGGGCGGATGAGGAAAGCTGCGAGGAGTACTACATAGACACATCCAAGAAATGTCTGACATATTCGCATCATGTCGTGTGTGTGGAAGTGACAATGACCAGACGCAAATACCGCGGTAAGGAGTTTTATAGGTTGACCGATGCTGAGCACCAGCGCATCCTAGGGTTGTTGTGAAGAAGTATAACTATCACAGCAGGAAAGATCACTAGAATCTTAGAACCCAAACAACACCATGCTGAATAGCATCTACTCTCGGCGTGTTGTGCATAACGCCCAACAGGGCCCACGCAAAATATGCCAACATAACAAGGATAGAAGGATTCTGTAATCGATTTGGGTAAATTTCAAATTGTGAGTCCCATCAGGAGTGTTTAAGTGATATGTGAAAACCCTCATTTCCACGATTGTGTGCACGCCGCACGCGCCGAGTGGCGTGGAACGCCAAAACAGGCCCGCAACTGGCCGAAACATGCAAAAAAATCGATTTCTGTTAAAATTTGGGCCAAAAAAATATTTTTTTCCAAAATTTCAAATTGCGATTCCCATCAGGAGTGCTTAGGTGATATGTGAAAACCCTCATTTCCACGAATATGTGCACTCCACACGCGCGGAGTGGCGTAGAACGCCAAAATAGGCCCGCGACAGGCCGAAACAGGCAAAAAAATCGATTTCTGTTGAAATTTGGGCCCAAAAAATTTTTTTTTCCAAAATTTCAAATTGCGATTCCCATCAGGAGTGCTTAGGTGATATGTGAAAACCCTCATTTCCACGAATATGTGCACTCCACACGCGCGGAGTGGCGTAGAACGCCAAAACAGGCCCACGACAGGCCGAAACAGGCAAAAAAATCGATTTCTGTTGAAATTTGGGCCCAAAAAATATTTTTTTCCAAAATTCTAAATTGCGATTCCCATCAGGAGTGCTTAGGTGATATGTGAAAACCCTCATTCCCACGAATATGTGCACTCCACACGCGCGGAGTGGCGTAGAACGCCAAAACAGGCCCGCGACAGGCCAAAACAGGCAAAAAAACGCGATTTCCGGCCGATTTGGGCCAAAAAAATATTTTTTTTCAAAATTTTAAATTGCGGTGACCATCAGGATTAATTACGTGATATGTGAAACCCCTCAATTCCACGAATCGCTGCACTCCTCACCCGCGTAATGGTGTAGAACGCCAAAACAAGCTAAAAACAACGGTTTTTTCGCGATTTCACCCTGAAAAAATATTTTTTTTGAAAAATATTTTCCGCAAAGTCCTAAGAATTCATGCAATTCCACTGCGACCGAAGTCCGATATAGCGATTCCATGGATATCATCGATTATGCATTTCGGCCATCTCACTCGTGCGACCGCTCAAATAAACTGACGCTTACTGAACTGTTTTCACCTGAATTCACTCCCTCTAAGAGCTGTTGGTTAATTGCGGTTTCAGAATTCTGTGTAATTTTGCACCCAGAGTGTAAAATTAAAACCGATCCTTCCTTTCTTTCTCTTGCAGAAGCATTAGAGCGTGTTAACGTGAACCTTGCCTTTAATTGCTGCTTTCTTTGTGGAAACAGAAGAGTGAGCTTAATAGAATTCTCCAGCGACAAGTTGAAGACTTGCATCAAAACTAAATTGACTAAGAGGCGAGTGGTCATAAACGCCCAAACAAATTGTGCAAATTCGCTCACAGGGGGGGATAATTATGTTGACGCCTTTGCCATTGCGTACACCGAGGACCTTCGTTACAGTGGGAGCACGTACATCAGGAGCGTTCTGCTTGCGGAGCGTGAGGACCGCCCCCATCCCACGCGTGACGCATTCGTGAAAAAGGACCTGACCAAGGCGTTTCTCTACGCCTTGACACTCACTGAGACAGGTAATTGCTCCGATCCTTACTGTCTTACCCTCCTGAATACTTGCTGCCTCACGAAAAACTTGTCATTGAAACGTACGATCTCGCATAAGAGTGTTATTTGCACGCCCATTGCGAGTAATCACTTGTGCGTTCTCTCAATCACACGTGCGCCCAATCTAGCTAACAAGTTTTGCAGGTTGGCGCATCGTGGCAAAGCATTGAAACCACATAAACCACGGACAATCTGCTTCAACATTCTTGCCCATTACAAACACTCTTATGGTTAATTTGCACCCGTGTGAAAGCTTAATCCTACGTGCGCCCAATTTAGTTAACAAGTTGTGTAGGTTGGCGCATCGTGGCAGAGCATTGCAGTTTGTTTACTCACTGGCAGTATACTTTATCATTCTTGCATACTCTAAGCATCCTTGTACGGAAAGAGTTTACAAACTTAAAAGCTCAATCACACGTGAGCTCATTCTAGTAAACAAGTTCTGTAGGACGGAGCATTGTGGCAGAGCATTGAAACTAGATAACCCACAAACAATCTGCTTAAACAACCCTGCTCATTATAAGCATTGTTTTATGGTTAAAATACACACGTGTGAAAGCTATAACCCACGTACGCCCAATCCAGTTAACAAGTTTTGCAGGTTGGTGCATCGTGGCAGAGCATTGCAGCCCGTTTACTCACGGGTAGTATGCTTTATCATTCTTGTTCACTCTAAGCATTCTTGTACGGACCGATTACACAAAGCTGAAAACCCAATCACTCGTGAGCTCATTCTAGTAAACAAGTTCTGTAGGTCGGAGTATCGTGGCGGAGCATTAAAGCCTGACAGCTTACTGCCTGTTTGTTTTATCAATCTAGTTTACTATAAACACTTAGGTAAGGACAGATCCGTTAAAACTGCAAACTTAATCACACGTGAGCCCAATCCTGTTAACAAGTTTTGCAGGTTGGAGCATCGGTGTAGAGCATTGCAATTAAACCACTCGCTGCTAGATTGCTTTATTATCAAACTAGTTCAGCATAAACACTTATGCACGGACATATTACTTGCAAGTCAAAGCTCAAATACACGTGAGCTCAAACTCGTTTTACAAGTTCGGTCGGCTGAGCACTGGGGCAGAAAAATGAAACAAGAAAACTCACTGATAGTGTGCTCTATCAGTCTTGTTCATTATAACCACTCAGGTACGGCTGAAATACAAAAAATTGAAAGCTCAAACACATGTGAGCCAAATATAGTTAACAAGTTCTGCGGGTTGGAGCAACTATGCAGAACATTGCACTTTGTTAACACACTGACACTCTACCTTATTAATCTTGTTTATTACAAGCACCCAAGCACGGTTAAATTACATAAAAGTGAAAGCTCAATCACACGTGTGCCCAAACTAGATAAAAAGTCTTGCAGCCCAGAGCACCGTGGCAGAATTTCACACCTAGACCGCCTTCCGTTGGTCCGCTTGGTATCTATCTGTATAGGAATAGACCGCACCATAAACTCTGAAAGACTTATCCTCCCTAAGACGGAGAACCAGCATAGGGAGGAAAGTTATCACGCTCTTCCAGCACAAAGAAGTGAGCCCTATGGCCGAGTATCTGAGTCAGGCCGAAACTACACGGCACCTATCACTAACCCAGTCCGTTTCACCTCGCTCTCCTAACAGTGAATAAAATTCACGGAGATGAAATTGTCATCATCTTATTGTTACAAAAAGTTCGACTTTGCGGTAGAGAAATTATCCCCTGGCTTACTCACAGAGTCCTTCAAGTCAGCACTATTTGTCTTTCCCTATTTTTGACGGTGAGACTTAAAGCCCTCTACTATACGCATACCCTGTCACTTTCCATCAGGGACTTGTATCTTTCTCATAAAGTTAATAAACACTCACCAAATTTTCCTACCACCAGCTCCCAATGTTTAAATAAATACAGTGGAATCAGATTGGAAACCAAACCAGAGAGAGGAACTGAAGTTCTTGTTTGCGCAGGGGCCGAAACCCCGTCGGTGGCCTTAAGATTGCCATCGAGCGGACACCCGCGAGCGGGAGCTGGAGTTTGCCCTGGTCAGGCACTCCATGCAGCCTGAGTATCCGGAGGCCTTTGCTATGTGGTCGATTGAGGAGACTCGTTTTTCTGACTTTGCACTAGACCACATCACGCATTACCCCCTACCTACAGTGGTAACACCCCTCCCTCACCAAACTTCTCATGTCACCTTTAAACATGCATTATTTGCTTACACTATAGGATGCCCAACGCGAAGACTGCCTGACACCCTTTCTTGTAAACTCACGCACGCACCAACTCACAGAAGTGAATATAACTTACAAAACCGGGAGGAACTATGTGGGCACCCTGCCTCTAGTGTTTATACCCATTAGAAACCTGAATGAAGGGGGGCGGTTGATGCCAATGCAGAGACGCACCACATCAGAGGGGGCTATCCAGCCTCCTGCTACAGCCAGGCAGGGGACACTATCTGATGGTGTTGCCCCCCTACAGCCACCCCAGAGGAGGAGGAGCTCTGGTGATCACACGGGACTACCTACGGCGAGTATGGGCCAGATGCCGATCACCAGAGGAGTGGATAGGCTGATTCAGGAGACTGAGGACGGGATCATTCGTGATATGGCCACTTCAGAGGTGCTAGCACATACGGGACAGGCTCCAGTGACTTCAGTTCAGCAGGGAGCTGCTGGTCAGGAGGCAGGACACTCACCTCAGAGCCTTCTCACGGGACCGGCTTTCTCAGGTCAGTCAGGGCCCGTCCCTGCCCGCCCTCCTATGCCAGCCCCCTCTACTCTGCCACAGCAGCCAGCCTCCCAGCAGCCTCAGCCCCAGCCTCCTCAGCAGCCACGCCCAGAGGCCATCTTACAGTCTCAGACTCAGGTTCAGCCCCAGCTTCAGCCACAGCCTGTTCAGCAGCAGCAGTCTCAGCACCAGGCTCAGTCCCTTCTGCAGCCGCAGCCTCAGCCACCGCGGCAGCAGCCACCACCGCACTCATTTCCGCAGCAGCAGCCTCTTCCACGTTCGCAGCCTCAGCCTTTCCTGCATCACCAGCCTCAGCCTCAGCCACAGCCACAGCCCTTTGGGCTGACCCAGCATCAGGCTCAGCATGGATCACTTCCAGTTCCCCCACTAGGCCTGCACGTCACCGAGGAGGAGGATCAGGAGGAGGACAGCGGTGACAGGATCAGGAGGATGGAGCTGGGAGCCTCCCTCGACCCAGGAGCTTTAGCGGCAGCGTATCTTAGCCTAGCTCAGCAGCATGACGAGGGAGTGACGCACCAGCCTATCTCGTTCTCTGAGAGGACAGCTATCAGGGTCTACAGGCTTGGATGTGCCTGCCCAGAGCCCTTCACATCGGATGAGAGCACCTCGATCATTAGGGAGATACGGAGGGCAGTGTCCTCGGTTACGGACCTACCAGCACACTACATTACGGGGGCCTCGCATTACTATGCGGGCCAGCCACGTGACCTGATTACACCATTCCTATTAGTGTGGATTCCCACTAGAGAGGCCCAGCAGGCAGCCCTCACTCGCTCCTCTATTCCGCTTGCGGGTGTCACTCTTCCTCAGGGCTACCAGCATCTTGGCCCCGACGTGGCATACAGGATTGTTCCTCACGCATTTGGTGAGCACATCAGAGTTCAGTTTGTCCAGGCCACCCCAGGAGCCCCCTTCTCTCTCTCGGCTCTAGACATGGGTACATTACTACTATCAGCCTCTGAGGTCGCCAGGAATGTGCTAGGCAGTATCATAGCACATCAGGAGCAGGTCCATCCGACCACGGGGGGCTTGAGATACATCTGCTGGTTTTCTGGGAGTCAGTCATCAGTAGACATTCCAGAGCCCCGGGCTCTAGTTGATGCCGGAGGACTCTCATTTGCACTTGCCAGCACCAGACCTGACATCCTTCAGCTAGTGGCCGAGACTGCCCCAGCCTACCTCATCCCACTCAGCATCCCCGTTAGCGGACCTCTCGGTGTCGCACCGCCTTGGGCGAGCGAGTGGGTGGTGAAGATCACACACCTTGACGGCATTACCTGCGGATACGACGGTCACCTACAGGATGCACAGGGCCCTCAGGGAGGGGAGGGTCATCACTCGGGGGCATGCTGGTTGAGCTGCAACAACTCCAGCAATCAGCAATCCAACTCCAGCAGCAGCTCTCGCAGCTTCAGCAATCCTACCAGCTGCAACCACAATTGCTCGCGCAACCCCAGCTATTCGCGCAACCCCAGCTATTCGCGCAACCACCGCAACTCCTCGCGCAACCCCAGCTGCTCGCGCAACCGCAGTTGCTCGCCCAACCACAGCAGCTCGCCCAACCAGCACAGCAGCTTTTCACCCTGACCGCGGATCAATTGCAGGACCTTGCTCGTGGGGCTTCACGCTCACGTGTTTCCTTGGAAGAGCTGTTCGACAGGCGCTAGCTTAGAAATCGTTTGCCTAACTAAAAGTGCTATTGAGCTGTCCCGAGAGCCGCATCTTGGTGCTTCGTGCTACAGTAAGCTGCAATTTTTGCATAACTCTAATAATCTGACACCACGGTAATCATGTCACTTGCAAGTATTCATACATTAGATTGTGTATGAACATTGGAATATAAGCATGGAAATGCACTTGCATATTGAATTGCTCTTTATTTTCAAAACATCGGCCGTGTGCATGACACGGCAACCATCCTGATATTTGCAGTGAACAAATTGGTCCCGCGCGGCTCCTGCAAAACCCAAAATATCAAAATATTGCATTATTTTGTTTCTACGAACCTTCTCCGATGTTCTCCAAAAATATTAAATCATATAATATAATATCCCGCTTGTTATTGGCCTTGTAGCGACACATTCATATGCCGCGCATGCATGCCAAGTGCAAAACTCGATTTCCTGCTGTTTGCAGTGACCAAAATGGCCCCGCACGACTACTCCAAAACCCTAAACGTCAAAATTTCATATTTTTGAGTTTGTCCAAACCTTCTCCAAACTTCTCCAAAAATATCAAACCGTGTAATATCATCATTTCCCGAAATTGTGCACTTTATAGCGGACCCGCATACGCCGAACCCCCTCTCCTCACAACTAATATTTCACCCACACCACCCCGCCAGCAACCCTAAAACCCTAAAATATTGGACATGCAACTTTTTACTGCCTTCTACTATCATGTTGCACCTTCCCAAACCTTGTAATGACCTTTTTATAAACTTATTAATGTGTCGCGCAAGCATTCCATGTGCACAACTTGATTCCCTGGTATTTGCAGTAAACGAAATGGCCCCGCACGGCTACTCCAAAACCCGAAATGTCAAAATTTTACATTTTTGAGTTTGTCCAAACCTTCTCCAAACTTCTCCAACCTTCTAACACTTCTAAATGTCATTTTTCGAAAATTCGTCAAATTATGCATAGACGTACCACCCACGCGTGCCACATGCCTCTGAAAAATGACAACACCTGCAGAACTACAAAACGGGGGAATGATTTTGCTATCTCCTTGGTCAGAGACGAGCTTAGGCATCTGCTGACGGTTGCCGACAGAACCAATGGTCTACAAGACAAGCGGCCCCGAAAAGCCACACCGTTAAGGACCCCCATTGGACAGATCAGCGACCCAAACACCAAATGTGCTGATAAAAACCCTCAATATGGGCAAAGGAGGAAATCTTCCCGCAAACACAAGAGGGAGGTTTACAAAACCAAATGTGTCAACACCACCTTCGACTTTGTGAATGAATATGACAAAATGGGGAGATGCTTACATCAAGTCAGAAACAACAGAGGGAAATTGCAACAAACTGAAATAGGGAGACTAGAAAGCCTGCAGCAAGTCCAATTATCAAATAACATCAAGATAATGGGAATGAACCTCAGGGGTTTAAGACACGCACAGGAAGTAAAAAGCAGTCTCATAAAACTTGAAACCATTTGTAATCTAATGATAGATGGTAGAGCGGACATTGTATGTGTTTCAGAAACAAAAATAAACAGTGAAAATTTAGCATTAGTTAAAACACTCATAACTCAAAAAGGCATTCAGTTTCGCACGTCATTTGTTGATGAAAATGCCTCGATCGGATCAATGATTCTGTGGAACCCAAAAACCCTGCCTCTGGCTCCGTCTGTCACGAGAACTGATGGTACCGCAAAGAGAGCCGTAATGAAAAAATTTGTGGGTAAGAAAGGATTTGAGCTCTACGTAGCCGGTGGTTACATGAACAATGCTACCCTACAAGATGAACAAATCACCTTCTATGACACTCTCACGGATTGGGCAGCCAAAGCTGGAAACAGCCCGAATAAAGCTTATATTGAAATCGGAGACAAGAATTGCACCATTACCCAACAACAACGCATTACAGGAGGCACCATCATGCCCTACCGTGACCACCTGGAAAAGAACAAGCACCTCCTAGCACACCTCAGTAATGACAAATGCTCACTTAAAGAGCTGATCATGGAGCACCACCCAGGCGATGAAGTATTCACCCACGTCATTAAGAAAAGCTCTAAAGCTAAACTCACCCATATTCTTGCAAACACCACAATGGCTGACATATGGCAGTCAAAACGGGTTGGACTGAAGAGAATCCGTATATCATTTCAGATCATGGCATTGTATGGGCCGAAATAAAACTTCCCACCAGGGAGCGACAACAACAAAAGCTGGGAGTCGAGAAAACAGGGGTGCAATTCCCAGATTCCAAGGTGCGAAGGACACCGCACATGAGAACTACACAGGGTACCCTATTCGCATGCCAATGCCCGCCCTTTCGCCAGCTACACACCACAAATGGTCCAGAAAAGAAATGGCAAATTTCTTAAAAGCTAACGGCTACTCAAAGAAAGAGTTTGTCCATGCCTGCCCCGATAAACTCAAGGCATTAGGTGAGATTACCACAATCACAGGGGACACCACTGACATAGACATCCAAAGGACAAACCTTGACGGCAGTCCTATCACAATCAACAAACTTGTAAAATCAAACGATGACTTGGATGACATTGAGCAGGGCATTAAATGGCATAATAAATCTAAAGAATGGTGGTTGCACACTAATTCACCATGGAATGCGGCCCACCTTCTGTCCAGAGGAAAAGGCATGCCAGAAGAAGCCCAGAATTTAGGCTTCTGCGGGAAGGAAAACACCTGGTTGATAGGCTTGTTGAATGCCCCTAATAAGAAAGAAGCCAATGCCTACCTTAAACGGCACCTTTCCTTTGGACCGCTAGAAGTTGGAAAGATCAAAAAAACTGCCACTGAAGACTCTCTCACTACTTGGAGTGTCACCCTACAACCCCATCTTTCGGCCAAATTTTGGAACACGTACGGCACTGCCATGACTAGTGAGGCTCCTAAAACAATTGCAAATGCTCCCTTTCGATATGCTACGGGCTGGAGGGCATACACTGAACGGCTTGATCTGCTGCTATCCGAGGCACTACCGACTGAAGCAACAAAATATGAGTCAACAACTGATGATGAGCTGGACCCCGATGCTATATGGGAAACCCTTCATGATTTGGCAAACAAAGCGGCAACTCATTCCTTTGGTACAAGAGGCCAAAACCCGAAAGCGGGAATATGTAAACCCTCAGCGGTATCAAATTACACCTACAAATGGATGAACATCATCAGACGAACCATTAAATGCATGGAAACCCGCATACACGAAAATCGTATTCCCACAGAGGCAAGGAACCTGATCCTAAAAAATCCTTTCACAAAAATAAGAGCTAAACATAATGAAAGTGCCACCGCATGGCTCAGCCGCTTGTCCGAAAACCTTGGTTTCTTTAGGAAAGCCTTCCAGGAGAGCAGAGAAGCTGATTTGGAACAAAGGAAACTCCATGAGAAGGAGGCCCTCCAACATCTTTTTTCCACAAATCTCTCAAGATTCCTAGACACGGTCATGGGCAAGATAAAACCAAATGAACAAGGTGCAGCGGTCACACCTGACAGTGAGGGTAACATTCCTGAAAGCAAGCAGGAGAGACTTGACCTCACCTTAAAAGAATACAAGGACAAGAAACTTTACTCCACCACTCCACATAAACCGGATACCCTCCCCCCGTGGCTTCTTGAAATCCTAAAAATAAGCCCGAAACTTCCTAGCCCAATAGCTGCTAAATTAACATGTCTTATCGCCCGAAAGGAACTAAACCAAGCATATTCTACATGCGGCATTTCGACGGCTCCTGGCCCCACAGGAATGAGATACTCACAGTGGATTCAAGGCCCGGAAAACTTCCAAGCTCAAACTGTCTCACTCTTCAACCACATCCTTAGAACTGGAAAGTTTCCCAAACGCGCAAAGTCGGGCATCATTCTTCCGATCCCCAAAAACCCGCTTGAACCGTGTACACCTGACAATGCCAGACCGCTGACCATGCTTGAAACTGGTTTGAAACTCTTTAATACAATCATTGCAAACAGAATAAAGGCAGCCTTAAATATCCACCCCATATTTTCCCCCATTCAAGATGCTTTCCTCCCAAACAAAAACATTGATGACTCACTTCAAACTTTGAATGAAGTCGTCTCAGATGCCAACAGATACGATAAAGAACTTCATGTGGTCTATCTAGACCTTAAGCAAGCCTTTGATAGAGCTGAGTTTTGGATGAGCAACCTCGCACTTGATAAACTAGGCTTCCCCAAAGAAATCACTGAGATTATTTCAAACATCACTAATGAAGCCACCCGTACGGTCCTCACCGAGGAAGGCTTAACAGACGAATGGTCACTTGAGTGTGGAGTGCCGCAAGGGGAAGTTCTAAGTCCCCTCAGGTTTGTGGCCATCATGGACATCTTAGCGATATGACTGGCAAAAAGGGCAAACGGAGCCAACCCGAGTGGTGCAACCTATGGCTACACCATGCATACTAGAAAAGAAGTCACTAGTACTGATGCTCCACATCTCCCGGCACCAAATCTGATTAACACGAATTCACCTCCGAATGTCTTCGCCCGTTTTTTCTGTGACGACATCATGCTTATAGGCAAAACAAAGGAGGAAGTTCAAGATATGTTGGTGGTTGTCAATGAATTCATGACATACATTGGAATCCCGGTCAATGTGAAAAAAATCCAAATACTCATTCAGGAAATGTACCCGAACCACAAAAGCAACCACTAGGAGATATAGTGACTCTGACAAATTGTTGATGTCGGGAGGCCGTCTCCTGGTGGACCAAAATGCTGCTGGCCCAGAAATCCACGCGGGATGGTCCCCGCCCGAGACTCCAGAATACCTAGAATACAGTGATGTAACTGAAGCGAATAGGTACTTGGGGGTTTGGTACTCATCATTAAATGGAAAATGGAACCATCAGACCGAGCTCCTCACGGAAAAGCTGCAGTCTTCCCTTGCGGCAATTCAACTTCAAAATCTGACCTTATACCAACTCAGGTATATCGTGAATGCAGTACAGTAACTGTCCCGAGGATGGCTTTCCCGCTTAAAGTCACCTCAATCATAGCCACTTCCTCAGAAAACATTGCTCGTACCCTTGATGGTAAAATAGCAAAATTTATCCTCAACTACATGGGATGCCCCACGGACACAAATCATCAGATTGTGTGGACACCAGTTTGTTATGGTGGCTATGAGATTGACAGTATACAGGATGTGGCTGCTGCCACGTGCACCACTGACACCATGTCCACTCTCTGCTCTGCTAAGGAGCACGTCTACTGGCAAACTGACCACACCGACCGTATAAATGATCCTATGCTTATTTCCCTTTATAAAAAATACAGTGACGCGTGGCTAAAAATTATGTTGCACAATATGGAAAGGGAAAGGAAAGACCCCAAAAACACCATTAATGGTTTCCCCCTCTCTCACTACACAACCTACAGGAACCTTCAAGGAAAGCAATTTAACTGGATGAAAAGGACTAGCACCATTATGGCCTCTATGGGCTATGCAATTGACTCTAAGCTCTTTCCTGAATGTGAAACAGGGTATAACAACCTTGTGTCCTCAATTCCTAAATCACTGTATGATTCAAGCAATGTTAGCAGCGCCATTCAAAAATACAATATCAAGCACACTGGTTTCTTTCTCACCCCCTGTGGTGGGATGCTGAGAAGATGGGCTGATATGAAGCACTCATTAGGTGTTAACGGGAATAAGCCACCAGCATGGTTGGAGAGTTTGGAGTCCGAGATGATAATAAACCTGGGAAACCATGACCCAAAAGCTAGATATGTTAAACAATGCTACAGGGATGCTCATGACATTCCTGATGTAAGTGAGTTTCACTGGAAAGGCAATGGTGACAAATCTTCCATCACACTGATACGCATTCAAAAACTTGACGCGGAAACAAACACCATGCGTTATTTAAAGTATACTCCAGGCCACTTAGATAATGATAATTTTGTTATGAATGGTCAGGTGCTTCAATGCCAGTATGACCGCGAATACCAAATGACATCGGATGGCTGCATTCTTCTTCCCGCTGGAGAGACCATTGAATGTGACAACAATGACACTCCCCCTATACATGTGAGATCAGATGTTCAAAATCTGGAAGCCCATTACGACTACATTGCGGACCGCCAAAAAGAGATTCTATCTGTCCAGCTCAGGAACCGAACTGCGGACGAAGAGAGCGCTTACAGCTGCCCCAGTAACTCGGACGAGGATGAAAATCCTAGCGATGGAAATAGCATATCTCAGGACCACTACGACATGGCAAGTGACGGTTCACTATTTGCGGGGAAGAAAACGGCTTGCAGTGGTGCGGCCTATTTGCTTAAAGAAATGGGAGGCACCTTTTCTGTTAGAAAGGCTAACATCCCTGCCAGCAGTGTCTTTACTGCTGATGATCGATTGATTAAAGCGGATATTCAAACACCAAGTTCTACATCTGCTGAAATCATCGGGCTCCGACTTCTCTTAGAGGACCAAAAGGACCATATACTAAAGTCTGTGACTCCAATGATACATGCTATTGACTCAATGGCAACGATCACGGCGGTAAATAAGGATAGAAAAACTGTCAGTGCTCGTGAGATGCTTCGGGAACCAAACCGACGTGAACTGCAGGCAGTCAGATTAATACTTGAGGAGCTTGGCTTCTACAGTGGAGAAGACCACAGCAGGATCATCCTTAAATGGATAAGGGGGCATAATAATGATAGACTTCACGATAGAGTTGATAGAGCAGCAAAGAGGGCCTCTTTCAGAAAAGGGGCAAACGCTCCCCGATTTGACCCATACGAAGAACTCCCCTATTCTCTCTTTTACATGGAAGTGCCAGTTGCAGGAGATATTCGGAACCACATCAGGAGAATCCAACGCCTTACTCACCTTCATACGTGGAAAGCCATGTCGTCCCAAGGGAAGTATATCAGAATGCTAGAGGACCACAACGTTACTCCCACCAAGGATATCTCAAAAGTCACAGCTAAATCTTATACAACGGCCAGAAGCAGAGAACTTTTGGGCCTTCAAGCTTCACCCGCACGTTCACATAAGCTGGGTGTTACCGCCTCACCTGACTGCCCGTACTGCCAAACAGGAACCAAGTGCAACTTCTCTCACATTCAACTGGAATGCCCGGGCCCGGGTAACTCGCTTGTATACCTTAGAGGAGAACAAGACGATGAACTCAGATAGCATGTGGCGGCCGAGCTTACAGGGGCACCTAAGCTTACAGGGGAACCTTGTAGAGGGAAAGGCTCCTCCTTTATAGACATTTGCTCCGAAACACTTTTTCCACTTGCTGACCTCCGCGACGAAATGAAGCGGGAGCTCTACCTCCAAGCATTGCCTGAATCGCGAATGTACCGCCCATCTGCTTCCAAGAAGGGGACCATTGCTGTGACAGCACTTCCGGATGTTAACACTCAGAGCGGCAATAATGTGTACCCTGAACTCCAATATGCTAGGAAACAAGAGTTCTGGAAACTCCTGTCGTGGCACCATCTCTCAAAGAAAGAGTTTCCGTCACCACTCTCACGATATGCCACGCGTGCACATGACATTCATACAACACTTAATTAAAGCGTGTAGAGATGAGTCGGGTGACCCCAAAAACTGCTACGCCATTCGAAGAAGCCTCCTTGACATCATCATTGACGACCGTGGGCTAAACGAGAATGGATGTGAACTGTTTTGTAACCCACTAAACTCACACCCTAGGATTCATTCGAGAAGATGTATCCCCTCAGACCAGATGAGAGCAGCCCTTCGGCCCTTTTGTGCAAATGGCAGAATTGGCTTCGATGGACTTGCATATGATGCCTATGTCGACCCTATCACCAATATGGGTAGGAATGTTTATGGGAACCCCCCGTTTGACGGGAAGGAAAGATTCTCAAACTCAGCGGTTATGGCTACCTTAGAACTCGGCCATCGTGCAGCAAACACTGTGCCAGGATTTCGAGGCATCTGGATCCTCCCACTCTCTCCAAAATATCAAGAAAAGTGGATTGCTAAAGGATTTAAGATGGTATTTAGATTTCCTCACAACACCATTCCTTTCATTCCACACGGCTACTGGACGGGGGATGACCCATATGTTCTCCCGGGTGGAGGATGTTACAAAGATGATTTCTCAGATGTCTGTATTATTGCCATTGATAGCCCTCCGAGCCAAGACTTTCCTGCTCATGACTGGAGTGGGACGCAGAAAAAGATTGCAAGGTGGTACATCAATGTCCTTCCCGAGAAGAAGATTACTGGCAGAAGACTGAACTGCACCGGAGTTGACCCCGAGATCTGGCAGGAAGTCCTGGGTGAAAGGAAACTTGTCATCCCCGACAGCCTCTGCCCGTGGCCCCTCTCGCAGGAGAGCCGCCAGAGTGCCCACCAAACAGAATACTACGGAGGACACTGTGACACGTCCTACACGAACAAGGACAACAAACCATTTGCAGGGACTGTAACGTGGCCCAAAGAACTTACATTGATGGGATACCTTCCGAAGCACTTTGGACAGGTTCTTAGCACCATACTAGGGGTTCACCAGAGAAGACTGAAGCCTCTCCTCAAGAAGCTTTCCAGGCTGTGCAGATACCACACCCGCATTAGACGTGACTGCTGAAATCTGTATAGGCAGCCCTGACTGGGAGTCCCGGTGCAGGCCCCTATGACAGATTCCTAGGACCAACACTGGACTACTGACTGATCTGTAGGTTCGTACTGTGACACACGCTGTGTCACAGGTAGGCTAGACACCGAGACCGTCCGAGACCGTTCCGGGTATATCTAGCTTAGGGTTTATTTATCTTATACAGTTTATCCACAAGAGTACGGGACTATCTGATATCTGGTGTACTAGGATATTCCGGTAGGTCGTGGCCCCATCCACGTTTTCATTCCACTTGCTATCTTGGCCATGATTGGCTAAGCAGCCGCTTGAAGAGGTGGTGCGCACTTGCGCGTTTGGGTGCGACTAGGATTTGGACATGATTTTACGGTAGACGTATTTTGCGGCTGCGAGTCATGGGCACCGCGCGTTGCTATTGCTTGGGGTTGGCAATGTTCATTTGCGTTACTTTACCTGCCCTGATCACGCTGGTTTACGTATTTTGGGCTGGTGCTCCGGACACCTTCGACCACGCCGACATTTGCAAGTGCCCTTCGCTCTTTTCGCCGCTCCGCACGTTCTGCCGTTACGTCATCCCTCCATTTCCGCCACAACACCCAGACGTGCTGCCGCGCATCATCTTTTCTCTGGCTTTCAGAAGAATGGCGACATCTACACGAGCTCGTAAACGCCTATTGAAGGACTCCGACTTGGACGCCTCTATACGGCTTATAGATGCGGTTCGGGACACCCCAACCGCTAGCACCCCGCCTGTGGTGCCCCCTAATCCTTCCAGCAACTCCGACGCCGCTGTCGCGTTGCGGAAGCATCTCGTTGACCAACACGCTGCGGTCGACGTGGTCTACAAGGGGAGACTACATCGGGCTTGGGCCAAGGGTATCCGCGAGGATATCCTTGGTTCCAAGAAACATCATTATCGTGGTACCGACGACACCGACCGCCTCTCCGAGTTGGTGGTGCAGCTTCGGACCGAGTTTGAGTCCGCTGGGCTGGACTTGGCCCCCTTTGACCTCGACGACCCCACCTCTTTGGTTATCGAGAAGGTTAATGGGCTGCTCTATGACGTCTTGGCCCTCGTCGTGGAGCGCAACTCTGTGGCCGACACCTGGCTTCGGGGTACGGACTCTTCGGCTGACCGAGATGGACGTCGTGCCCTCATCGACATCATCAAGGGGAGCGTGCCGACAGTCCTTCGCGAGAGCCACCAGCAGGAGCATGCGGCGCTTCGTTATCCCGCAGGCGTTGACCCGCAGCCGATCTTGGCTCGTGAGCAACGTCTGGTGCGGGATAACCGCGCTCCTGACTGGCAGCCCACCGACGAGACCCGTAAGTTGTCCCTCTACAACCGCCTCGACCCCGTGTTCTACGCGGCGGTGAAGGTGCGGTACCCGCTTGCGGGTGACCTTAGCGGGGTCACTCTCCGCTCGCTCCAGGCGCTCGTCGTGGCCATCTTTCAGGCCTGGGCGCAGTCGGATGATGGGGCGGCAGTGCGTGAGAAGCAGACACTGGGGGCGGGCGGTAGGCCCTCCGCCCTTATCACGTCTTCTGAGTACGCGGTCCTTCTCGACGAAATCGCCGCCTTGAAGGCGCTTGTGCAGGGCAATCGTGCGGGCGCGGCTCAGCGACAGCAGCAGCCGCAGCCGCGCGGTAAGCAGCATCCGCGGGGCCATCGGGTGGGTGTGCACCCGGCACCGTCTGTGGGGTTCGACAGGGACAGCATGAAGGCCAAGCCCCTTTGCCACCGTTGCCGCAAGGCGGGCAAAGGGGACGCCTATCACGCGTACCGCGACTGCCCTCTTGGTGGGCGCCAGCATTCGTCGGCCACGGCAGCGGCCTTCTGCATTCCTATTGAGGAGGAGGATGCGGAGGGTCTTCACACCCTGGCACTTGTGCAGGTTTTCCAGGAGGCTGCGGATGATGGACCGGAGGCCTTCGCCCGTGCGGCTTCGGCTTATGGTCCCCCCGCTGTGCTTTCCGCGGGCGGGATTGGCGGCATCGACGTGTCGGCCTACGGATTCAGCGTACCGCCTCCGCCTTCTGGCGGGACCGACGACGAGGACATCTTGCGGCGGCTTGATGCCCTCACCTCTGAGGTTCAGGCCGCCCAAGAGCAGGTACATTACACTCACGCATCCTTTGTTCCTGGGAGTGCGGTTGAGGAGCATGCATCGGCTCTGGTGTGTGGCCCTGCCGCTGCGGCGGGGATCACACCGGAGGGGCAGGTTCCGGCAGGTGGTGCGGCGGCATCGGCATCCGCCGTGCCGGCCCCTGCTATGCCTGTTTCGCAGGTAGAGGATGTACAGCCCGCGCCAGTTCAATCGGCGCGGGTGACCACCACGGAGGCGACGCACGGTGAGTTCGGAGGCTTCGTGCAGACGGTGAATCACGCCGCTGTCCACCCGTCTGACCTGACAGGCTACGACACCGACGACTACGAGGACTTTGCCGACGGCAGCTTCCGGCTGAAGCCGCGGGGCTCGCCTCCGTCGGCCAATCATGTTTCCGGGCCACCCGTGGGCGAGCAGAGGACCTACGGTTGTGGGAAGCCGCCATGGGGCTTCCCTGCCACGGTTGGTCCGTGGGGCATTCCTTTCCTCCTTTCCCTCGTTCTTTGCATCTCGATCATGGGAGTGGCAGCCGTGCCTGACGCTCGGTCGGCTACGGAGATGCCTTCGCCTGGTGGTGATCTCGATTGGGAGGCTCCGTCATTTTTCTCTACGAATGATTTTCTTGATCCGGTGATGACGGCTCAGGGTCTCTTATTGCCTGACGATGTGCCACAGCTTCAGCCGCCCGAGCCTCCTGACACTTTGAGCTTTTTAGCATTTCAGGATTTGGCTCAAGCGGATTTGGGTATTGACATGGCATTCTACTACGGCATGGCCTTACATGAGAGCGGTCCTCTTGATGCGGGGCACTATTATGGAGCTGGTTACTTTACTTCCTACTATGGGATGGACTTCCGTGAGGCCACCGCTGACTACTTTGGTGCTGTCGATTGACTTCTTACTCACTCTGGAGGCACACCAACATGGTGGTGTGCAGAACTCCTGTGACCTCAAAGACTTCTTCAATCTGGTTTATGTTTTGCTTTGACACCTTTGTAATCTTCAAACTGACTTGCTAGCACGGTTCTTTTCACTTGTTTAGCGGTGCCTTAATTGCCCGTATGCTTTTGTTCACGTGCTACCTAGAGGTTTCCAATTTGTGTATCAGAATAGCACAGTTGGATTGGCAGTTAGACTTGTCACCTAGCTCCTGCCCTAACACTAACAGCCTTACATTTTCTGACTCTCCTAGCCAGTCACCACCCACAGTGTTGGGGTGGTGTGCTGAAATCTGTATAGGCAGCCCTGACTGGGAGTCCCGGTGCAGGCCCCTATGACAGATTCCTAGGACCAACACTGGACTACTGACTGATCTGTAGGTTCGTACTGTGACACACGCTGTGTCACAGGTAGGCTAGACACCGAGACCGTCCGAGACCGTTCCGGGTATATCTAGCTTAGGGTTTATTTATCTTATACAGTTTATCCACAAGAGTACGGGACTATCTGATATCTGGTGTACTAGGATATTCCGGTAGGTCGAACAAGGACAACAAACCATTTGCAGGGACTGTAACGTGGCCCAAAGAACTTACATTGATGGGATACCTTCCGAAGCACTTTGGACAGGTTCTTAGCACCATACTAGGGGTTCACCAGAGAAGACTGAAGCCTCTCCTCAAGAAGCTTTCCAGGCTGTGCAGATACCACACCCGCATTAGACGTGACGCCTATGCTGTTAATGGTCATGCTAGGGTCGAGATCCATGACCCTTTCAGAACCACTCTTAGCCGAATTACGGGTATCATTGAAGAAGAAGCTGTTGAAAGAGCAAAACATGTTCTTCCCCTGACCTCCCTTGAATGACTATCATTTCCACCCTTTCTCTTCTCTTCATTCAGGTGAACACTTTATTAACACTCCCCCCTCTTAGGTGGGAGGGTCCCCCCCGCCCCCTTACTCCGCTCCCTCCGCCCCCGCCTTCCCGACCCTCCACCACCGCCCTTCCTCCGCCTCGCTTCCGCCCTCTTTTTCCACCACAGATGCAGCCTCGCTCCACTTCCACCTCCTCTGCTGCTTCTCCGCCGGCACGACCTTTTTAGCGCTCTGCGTAGTTTTGCCATGCCGCGGTTTCCTAGGTTGATCCGACCTAGATGAGCCCTTCGGGGCGCGCTATGAGGATGATTTCAGCTCCCTCTGTTCTACAGTTGCCTGCTTGCAGGATTACAGCGGACTCATGACATTGTCATTATTCTCAGCGTAAATGTTATATTATTATTATTATTATTACTAGTGACACAGCTTCAGTCAGAGTGAGAGTCACGTCTCACGACTGTCTCACGTGGCTCACGTCCATCCTTCGCTCGGCTGCACCTGCAAGCTGCAACGCGTCAGATGATACTGCATAGTGCATACTGATACTCAGATTTCGACAAATTTATCAGGATTGAGGATATAAATGGAAACGGCCTGTGAGATTACCGGATATTTCCAACTCTCATGTTCATTGGCCACTCGACTGACTGAGGGTCACATTGCTGCTGCACCTGCTCACCTGCTGCACCGGCTCACCTGCTGACAGTTCAACAGTCGAGTGAGGACTCGAGCAAGGAAGGAATCTTTCCTACACTTTGGCCTGGTTTGCGTCGGCAAGTTCAATAACCATCTGAAGGCGAACTCCGATTGTTGTGAACACGGAGAAGTATTTCTTGTCGAACGACCACGGAGGGCGCTGGAGGGCCATCTCGACTTTCTGAACTGGGAGCTTGACGTACATCAACCACGAGCTATCGTCGAATGTCGTCTGTGAGCCACCCGCCGGCTCTTGTGTATTCAAAGGGCTTGCATTTCTGGCCACAACTTTTGGAGTGTATTGCGACATCATGTCGCCCAGTTCAAGTGGAAAGGCGGTGCTATTGGTAATATTCAAGGGTGTCCGCATTGTCGATACGCACTCCCAGGATTTAGTGATGCTGACTGGATGCAGGTTGGGTACTAAGGTTGGAGACAATCTGGTATAGCCATATCTCAGTCCGCAGTATTAGGTCGCCATCAAGCAGCTCGCAGCTTTGCTGCAATGCCTGTTCTAGATCTTCTATGCGCACCCTCAAGTTGAAAGCATGAATCATCGAACAACTTTGCATTGCTGCATCTGCACGCGCCCATATAGACCTCACCAGGGATACGGACCGCAACGGCTGCGCCTTCGTTGTACGTCGGCCACGAACCCACCGCCTTTTTGGCCCAGCTTACTTGTCGCTCACTGAGGGCGCATCACTGGACTAGGTCGCCATTTCTGAGTGCCCGTCGATACAGAGTAGGTACTCTTCCCCTGGCACAGAAACACTGCGTGCCACTTCATGTTGTCGTGAACTGAGCTGACTTGCGGGGTCCCTGTTTCAGCCCACCATGGAGGAGGCCCGCGCCCTCGACGTGCTGCTGGAGGAGATGCGAAGCCGCACTGCCCAAGAGTTCGTGGACCTGCTCATCGAGGTCGACCCCGCATGCCCTGAGAAGGCGTCCCGAGAAGGCGACAGGCGAATCTATGCGAACCTCACCAAATCGAAGCACAAAGCTGTTGAAAGGCTCAGGAGCGCAATCCTTGCACACTGGCCACGCTGGAAGGAGGTAAGAAGCCGCCAATAAGCAGCTCCTAGATGGGGCGATGGATTGCAACCCACCGCCATCACGTCAATGCCGAGCGACAATGGGTTTTCCACACGGGTTTGCATGGGAACTAGGCGCAGATCCTTTGGAGTTTGATCCCATGCCACAACCCTGTGCTTACTTTTTAAGCGAGCTTGAGTGTAGTGGCGGCTGCCGCACCTGCAGGGCGGTGTCTCTCTTCACAAGCTTCGCTTTCCGTTAGCTCATTGGCTGGCAACTCGGTTGCAAATGGATCCTCACAGTTGATAGAGCACATTTAATCGCGCAGATATTTTCATTTGTTTGGATACCGAATTTCAAGCCGACTTCGTCTGCCCAACGCTCGCTGTCCGTGGCCAAAATGGCGCACGTTCAACGCCATGCCTAGCACAGCAGAAATTGAGGTGGTTGTGGAAGGTGCACGTACAGGTCAGCTGCGAGAAGAATATCACGCAGTCTCAAGCCCGTGCGACAGATGACGGCATGCGTGCTAGTGGTGTTAGTACGACGTCCACTGCCGCCCTAGCATCTCTTGCACAACCGTCGACCACTCTGCCTAATGTGGGACCGCATCCAGCCACACCCCCGTTCCAGATGGGGGACATGGTGCGGGACGTGTCTGATAAGGTGATTGCATGCTTGCCCTCTTGTCTCACCATGCCGTAATGAAGTGTCCCCCCTGACTGCGCCGCGGTGCTCTCTTGTCTCACCATGCCATAATGGAAGTGTCCCCCCTGACTGCGCCGCGGTGCCCTTGTCTCACCATGCGTAATCAGTGTCCCCCCTGACTGTGCATAATCCTCTTGTCTCTATCTCCGTGTGAAATAGAGTGTCCCCCCTGACTGTGCCGCGGTGCCCTCTTGTCTCACCATGCCGTGATGAAGTGTCCCCCCTGACTGCGCCGCGGTGGTTTGGCCGAGCACCCTCTGCGTATCGCGTACACCGATGACTCATTCATGAACTTTCAGTGCTTCTGCTTGTGGAACCAAGCGCCAAAGGCATCGGTGCTTCTTTTGTGCTAGGGCTCGCAAGAGTAGTGGGCTTCATTTGAACATCGTTTACACGAAAGTTCATGCAAACCGAATAGACCCCCCATGGGCGGGAGTGGTGGAGAGGCGAAAGTACAGCGTTGTGGCCTCTGCCGGTTCAAGCACATGAACGCTATATCATCACACTTGACCTGTCGCTCTCCTACGTGTGACACATTTCGATTTACAATTGTAGAAACCTTCATATCCTGTGACATCCATTTTATTGACTTCCTTAGCCATCGATTCAGAGCGCCATGTCTCAGAGATCATGTCCACCAGTTCTCCACCCACCACCGTGGTAGACTGCATACACCGATCCCCCCACCTCGCCATTGTGACGAAGCCATCCACCCAAAGTGGTACATGATGTACTCGTCCTTGCCAGTCAGCCTTGGGGGCGATCGATGTAGACCTGCGTAGCCGAAGAGGGGCCCTCCCGAGTAGCGGACCTCCTCCAGTACCGCACCAACGGCTCAAGCACACGTGTCGGAGCTGCCGGGTTCACTGCCAGCGCACATTTCGCTGGTAACCAGGTTTTCACGGTCCAGGTCAGAGAGTCTGCATGGCGCCCAGGCTGTGTCTTGCATGGCTCACACCTGATGTTTCCCCGGGTCCTCGAAGCTCAATAGTCTTTGCGGATCTTGTTGATCACCAAAAGGGACGGCTGCCGCGAGGAGGCCCGAAGTGTCCCTTGCTCTGAACGAAGAGCTCCCGAGGAAAGGCCATCGCCATCGTCAAGTCTTCACACCGAAGTCTGTGTTGAAGTGGTATGCCTCCTGCTCAGATTGCAGGGTTGTCACCGTGTTATCTCGCCCCCCCTCACCTGTGAAACAACCCTACGGCCTTACCGATGGTGAAACGCAGAACCATCCTGGTATCTCGATACCGCTCTTCGTCGTCGGATGAGTAGACCAACTTGTGGGGACATAGTTGTCAGAACAAGATTGCGATGGTCGGCGCGTGTTGCAAGCGGAGCCAATCGGAGAGAAGGGCACACGTGTAGCAAGTCAAGGGCCGGCTTGGACAAGGGTGCACGCATCATCCTGATGACAAAATAGTTTGTTTTGCCCATTGGTTTCCGGGTAGTATTCAACACACGTTGTCTTAGGGAAAGTGACTACGACATTGCAATTTCATTCTCGATATGGTCCGATATTTTTTCATTCGTAAACATACTCAAACCCAGATTTTTTTTTTTTGGATGGGATACGCATTGAGCCGCCATACATGTATGCAGCTGAAATGTATTACAAAGATTGCAAACATGTTCATGGTGTGGTCCGGGTTCGATGCCGAGGGGAAGGTAACCGCGGTGGCGATGACTGTATCGGCGCCAATTGCTCTGGCCCGGGGGTCGCCCGTTGTTGCTCCGACTGAGCATGTTTACACATTCCGCTCTTCTAGTTCCTGTCGCGGTCTCCTCCACATGGGAGCCCGGATGCCCTGCAGCGACTACTTCTGCCGCGTGTATGCGCTTTGAGCGCGCTTCTGCTGTGCCTTCTGCTGTTGCCTCACATCGTCTCGGAGCGTGCAAAGTGCGATGGGCCTACAAAGCTCAGCAGACTCGTAGTGACTTGACCTTCTGAAGACGTGAGCGAGAGTAGTTTCCCAGATGTAAGATTGGCTGCCGCACTCTCTTGAATGTGCGTGGCGTGATATCTCACCGCCTGATGATGTGCAAGATGAACTAAAGATGTACGAATAACCCAAGTGTTGAAAACATCCTTCGAATATTCATTGTTCCATCGTGCGTTGTATTCATCATCAGAATACGCTTTCGTCACTCATACTGTTCACGCGTGGACAGTCTGCTATCTGAAAAAATAACTTCTTACATCAACGGTGATCAACGGCAAATGATGTGCGGATGGAATGCATGTGAGTGAGAATGATGACCGCCAGGCATCACATCTTGCTGTGGTGAAATCCGTGTGGCTTGGAGGGCTAAGAGAGAAAGGCCGCGGTGCTCGCTGCAGAGCCCGGCCCAGGGTCAGGTGGGAATCATCACAGAAATCGGTCGACAGCTCACGGTGCAGCTGCTGGACGGAAATCGCGGCGGCCCTCGCATGAGCAAGAAGTACACCTGCTCTGAGCTGGAGCCAGCAGCTGTGCCCCCAGAGGACAGCCGCGCAGATGCGAAGCTGTACGACCACGAGTGGCGCATGCACGTCATACTCTACCAGAAAGAATCCCTGGCCCAGCTGCTGGACCAGCTGGTGAGCGCGCCACGCACAGGTGCATAGGTACTAGGTGGAGGTGCCTTGCGGCTTTTCCGCCTTGCAGCCTGAGAATCTGTACAATATTTCAGCCTTGCAGCCTGAGAATCTGTACAATACTTCAGCCTTGCAGCCTGAGAATCTGTACAATATTTCAGTTTTACCATGGAATCTACGAGGCTAAGTGCCGTCGGATTCAAATGGCGAAATTCCTTTTTCGACTGCTGTAAAGCCCACAGGTCGAAAGGCTATTGGCAGTTGGGCTGCAAAGCTGTTGCTGGATGAATGCGCCGCCGCAGTCGTGATTAGGGTGCAACCGTTGTGATTAGGGTGCAGCCGTTGTGATTAGGGTGCAACCGTTGTGATTAGGGTGCAACACTATCGGCACTGGAGTTCCAGATGTTCCTGTGGCTTTGGTTGGGATGGCACCGCCGAGGTGGAAGCAGGCGTCGAGAGGGATTGTGCATGGAGTTGTGAATGTATGTTTTTGGTGAAGTAAGATGGCGCTCGCGAGTCATCACAACGGGGCATCTTTCTGCGGAAGAGGCATTCGGAATCAGAGAGAGGTTTGAGCTAAATGCAAGCTGCGTAATTGTAAGCTAAAATGTTACAAGTACGCTCGTGGGTATATGCCACAATGAAGCCTCTGGATCTAACGCCTGGTTGTATTGATTGATTGTATAATTCATCAGCTGTTGAGCTGAACGTTGTATGGGTCGCGTTCAGGCGCCCATGAGTGACGGCAGGGGCATAGAGGGGCAGGGCGGGGACAATGTGTGGGCTGCACGCAGGGGCATAGAGGGCAGGCGGGGGACAATGTGTGGGCTGCACGCAGGGGCATGGGGGCAAGGGAGCGGGGGACAATGTATGGAAGCTGCACGGGGGCATAGAGGGCAGGGCGAGGACAATGTGTTGGCTGCGCCCGGGGGCATAGAGGGGCAGGGCCGGGACAATGGGCGGCTGCACGCAGGGGCATAGAGGGGGCAGGGCGGGGGACAATGTGTTGGCTGCATGAGGGCATAGAGAGGAGCAGGGTGGGGACAATGTGTGGGCTGCACGCAGAGGCATGGGGGCAGGCGGGGGACAATGTGGGCTGCACGTAGGGGTATCAGAGGGCAGGGTGGGGACAATGTGTGGGCTGCACGCAGGGGCATAGAGGCAGGGTCGGGACAGATTTGTGGGCTGCACCCTTGGGCATAGAGGGGTAGGGCGGGGCCAATGTGTGGGCTGCACGCAGGGGCATAGAGGGGCAGGGCCGGGACGATGTGTGGGCTGCACGCAGGGGCATGAAGCTGACGAGGCGTGGCAAGGGGTGCGCGATTTCATCGAAAATGTATCTCAGCGGACCTTTCGCAAACTTGCGATGTTCATCGGGAAAAATGGAGAAGGGAAGACTGGCGCCATCAACAATCAAGAACAGCCTAAATCGGATGGCACCCGTGGTAGACCTCTTAGCTTCACCTCATGTTTGCGGGGTCCCCCTTCCCTGCCAAGCTTCAGCTCCGGACTGACGGGGCAGGTGGGCTGATCCATTTCAGTAGGTGGCGAAGATGCGGAAGCGGTGAAACCACATCTGGAGGCGTTACAATCCATGGGGGCAAGTGTGAGTAGCACGAACCAAGTGGGAGGCTTCCACCTCAATTGTACTTTGTATTGTAGTGTTCACAATTTTGCCTTATTATGGCACTCGGCACTTGACACAGCATTGACAGCGGAGAGTCCCGGAGTTCAGCATCCTCAAAATTTCCTGTCGCTCATCTCAAGTCTTAAGCCTTCGCGCCTCCGTCGAGCGGAAACGGACTCTTAGGGTGGGACGGAGGATGATTCCGCTGTGCAGCAGGTGGCGGAAGGAAGCGCATCAGCGACAGGCGTTTTTATATGTGGATACCTTTCGGAGGACGAGGCGCGGCGCGGGCAGCGAAGCGGTGGTCTGCTCCGTGCCGGTACAAGCAGTGCATCCGCCTTTGTAGCAGCATGTTTTCAATTCACTCGCAGGCGAGATCTTGCTTGCTTCGTCGGTATGCCTGATTCACACCAGGGTCGGATTGCGGATCTCCTCTATTAAATCCTTGGCTCTGCTGGCACCAAGTCATATGCCATGGGCCGATTTCCTAGTCGGCTCCCTCATCATGGTCAGCCGTGTCACGCAATCGCGGAAAAACAATCAGTTATTTGGACAGTGAGCATGCATGTTGGTAGTGGACCTGGGCGGTATGAGCGGCCGCCTATCAGGTTGTTTGGCATCTCTTAGAGTGGGCTGCCTCGGCCTCCCTGCGGAGCGTGAGCCGCAAACGCTGTGGGGTTTGTGTGATGATGTATTGGGAGAATGCCGAGGGCCACACATTTGTCTGGCGAATGGATTCTTTTGTGACCTGACAATACCCTTTGACAACAGGTTCCAGGGCAGGCGGCACAGGGACTAATTATGCTGCAATCACGGTGGGTGCATCCCTGGCTTTCATTGCTTCTCCGCCGCACTCGCCTGATTATTTCCGTCGTTTCAGCCACGTTCCATGCACCCACAAACCGGTTTGTCCAAATCGATTGCCACGCAGTCTGCCTGTCCAAGTGAGGGTGCACGGGAGGGTGTGTCTTGGGCGGGTGCAGGTGATGCCTGCGCATGCCTTCAATCACATCGCCGTGCGCCTCGCATCCGAGGAGGAGATCCAGCAGGAGTGCCAGGACCAGATCGCGTTGCTGAGGAATGCCCCGGCTGACGATCCGGACATCGACGACAACATCGACGACACCGAGCGGGTGCAAGCAGCCGAAGATTTTCTATGCGCGGCCACCGGCCAAACGATCGATGATATTCGCAGCAAACTGGAGGAGTGGGACAGTGACACGGTTCAAGCAGCTGGAAGCGAGATCAAGGTCCCGGTGAAGCTGGAGAGAGTGCACGCAGAGCTGGCACAGCAGCTCGCTACTGAGGTACTGAACGTAGTTGACGGCCTGGCCGAGGAGCTGAGGGCAGGGAAGGTGCGCCGGCTTGTGCTGGCTGGTCCTGTGGAATACTTGCGCAACAGCCTACAGGGCATCCTGCAGTGCAACCATAAAAATAAGGGGCTGGCTCTGAGCAAAGACACCGACGCAGTGACAGTGTACTCGGTGGGATGGCGGCACGAGTTCGTCTCCTGGGTGGACACGCCTGGGTGCGATGATGGCGACACTGTCAACGAAGACGTTACGGTCAAAGTCATCGAGGATGTCGACTGTGTCGTAATGCTCACGTCGCGAGATCTCCAGGTGACGGCAGCAGTCGCATGATGGACGGTGGAGATTGGATCGCAATCTGCATCAGGCACCCATGCTATCACTTGCTTAAATCTCAACTCTATTTCCGTGCTTGTGCTCCAGCAGCTCGTACACAAGTATTGATGGTGAAGGCTGTGATCCACATGTGCACCACACGCACTGAATTTGGCATCTGCCGGATTCGACTACCCACGTCTCCACTCCATAATCAGCTGCTCGATGTTACAGACGCGGTCAGTGGGCTATGGACTCTGAAGGGTGATGCAACGCTGTCGCGCAACAGGGCTGCAAAAGTCTGCAACGCCATTACCTCCTGAAAGAGAACGATGGGAAGGGGATCCTCAAACGACTACTGCGTGCTGAGGTTGAAAGATTACAAGATGACGCCCAGCCCTTCCACTTTATGTACGTCATCAATGCGGAGAAGGACCTTGCGGGGAAAGAAGGCTCAGCCGATCCCGAAGGCCGATTCCAGGTGCGTGCTCGTGCACATTAGGCGGCGCAGTGCGCACCACCATAGAGCTTGTAATAATTGATTGCTTGATTGACTTCTTCAAATCGTCCAATGACGCTCCCGTGCATCGAGCATTCGATCAAATCTTTGATCCTGGGGCTCCAGTACATCAAGCCTTCGATCACATCTTTGATCCTGGGGCTCCGACATAGGGGTACCGTAGGGATGCTGTGCACATAGAGTGCACCTCGGTCAGTCCTGGGTCTTTTGGAGACGGGGCTTTGCCACTTTCCTGGGGGGAGGAATCCGAAATAAATCTTGGTACGTTGAGGATTGCGTATCGATCCGACGTGCTTGCTGTCTGTACTGACCGCGGATCCTCATCCGTGTGCACAGATCCTGCAGGACCCAGAAGTATCCAGAGACTTTGCAGAGGCGAAAGCAAGGACCCAGAAAGAGCTGTTTAGGCTACTGGTGTATGAGAACAGGAAAGAAGGGATGAATCTGCCAGAAGAGAAGTTGCAAGAGATTGCTGACCGTATTCCAGTGATAGTCATCTATGGGGATACACACCGCAGTCTGATGGAGTTAAAGAGATGGGTCTCGCACAGAGACCTGGCCCTCACCGGTATGCCGGCCCTCCGAGATGCCATCGAGCAGACTGTGTATCCCGCATTCCTCGCAGCAGAGAAAACCCTCCGGAAGAGCCTCCGAGCTGCTCGCAAGGTGACCCCTTCGCCTCCCAGCGGCAGCAACAACTTGCATTTTTTAGGTGAGATGCAGAAGTCATTCGGCTCACACCCGTGCGCGTTACTGAGAATGCTGAGCAAAGGTGAATGTGTTCATTCTGATTATAAATCGGCATCCACGGCTTTGACTCCACTTCCCGAAGGGTCTTCTGACTCAGATCTTGACGAATGAATGATAAGCTGGATGACTATCGAGCTGCTCGCTGGGGTAATAGAAAAAATCTACAAACCCTGTGCTGCACCTATCACGGCCTTCACATACAACGTGGCTGGTATGTGTTTGAGAGTCAACCACTCACCGTGAACATCAATAGGCTGCACGGTACATGTTATAACACAGAGCGGGTTCACGTGTCGAAGTCGTAGACTCTCGCGTGCTCACTGCTTCGGTCTAACGGCAACTGACTGCATCGGGCGTGCTGTGTTCGAAGCAGCCGCGCGCCGGCAACAACCCGGAGGGCCCCCCTGCTTCGGTCGCCTTCGGTTCCACGCTTTCTAGGCTTGCGAAGTGCGACCCAGCAGAGCTCAAAGCTGAAATCGACACGATGATGAAGCACACTAGAGGCGGCAGAGATGATATCATGTCAAAGGTGGAAGAAGGGAATAATAGAGCCAGCAACGATTGGCTGCAGAACAGTCTGAGGCCATGGATAAACAAGTGCGTGCAGAAAGAATCATCGCACGCATCGCTGCAGGGCGTGTATTACGCGGAGAATGAACATTCCTTCAGCACTAAACTCCAAACCGCGGAGGCCGTGCAGAAGAATCATCGTCTGACACAGGGCATCATCAGCAAGCGCCCTTGGACCGGTGGAACCGTCATCAAGGGGAGGCAAGAGCGAGGGGGGAAAAAAAAAATCACAAAACGTAAATTGCATGACTTTGTTTTCCCAGAGCACGAGCTCGTGCCAGGTGGGGCGCGGATTAAATTCACGGAGATGCCCCCCTCAGAGGAGACTGCGGCGTTCAAGGTGGGCCTGCCCACCTACCTGCAAGCTGATCCGTACAGGAAACCGCATGCATCCTCTGCACGGATGCTAAAACGCCTCAAACATCATCTCGATCAGCTTATCCTGTTCTCCTGCATCAGATGTGCTCGGGCTTGAGCTGACAGTGAGGGAATCGTGCATTGAAGTACTGGGATGGACAGAAACTGTGAAGTACCTATTGAATGACAAATTTGAAAGCTGGATGCTGGGAGAAGTGATGGTGGTACAGAGATGCAAAAGGGAGCGCCACACGAGTACGTGGTCTCGATGTGTATGTATGGGTGTGTTTAGGACGTGTTTCGAAATGACCAATTTACACATGTTGGCCAACTACAAGTGCAATGACAGACATTCAAACCAATGAGAAAGTGAGCTGTAGTCACGCCATTTGGAGTATTTGCTCACTGCAATTCACCACCACGCTTACGGAGGTTCCAGCAGGGCCCACATTTGCACACGGCAGTAACCAAGACCCCTCGCATGACCTCGCATGACCTCGCATGACCTCGCATGACCTCGCATGACCTCGCATGACCTCGCATGACCTAACAAGGCTGATGCTGTTGCCCATGTAGAAGCCATGTCGAAGCGGGGGAGTGCTGTGCTGAGATTCTCGCTCCCTCCGCGCATCCGCACTCGGGCGATGCAGTGCCAGGCTCTTGCATGCCCGCCCTTCACGGAGATGGAATCTGGTCTTGACGCAGCCTGTGTGATGGGATGGAATGCAGGCATCGCTCGAGAGCAACTTGCTGACAGACTTTGTGCAGCCAATGGAGCGCTTGGTGCAGGAGTTCAGAGACCACCTGTGCGAAGGCCGGGATCCTGGGAGTAGTAACATACCACACTGGGAGAGTTATTTCGATGGAAAGCGGAGGAAGTCGATCGAGAGTGAGTTGAAGCAAATGGTGGCCTCCTTCCTATCCGTCCAGCCTGCAAAGCAAACTTTTGGCACCGTCTTCAGAAAATTTCTGCACCAGGCGATGTGGGAGAGCATCGATGAGCACATCTGCGAGCCCGCCCTGCACCCTCCGCAGTGTCCTGAGAGCGACGCCGCTCACCTGCGCTACATGAAAGGATGCATCAAGGACGGGCTGCAGCCGGCCGCCGAAGGGGCCATGGAGAAGGCTGAGGAGGCGCTCCGCACGTTCTGTAGGGAGAGGAGGAGGATGCTGGATTTGGCAATGGAAGCCATGCTGTATAAAGCGGTCAATGGATTCATCACTTTTGTGCGCCATGCACGGAAGGGCAAGGGCAAAATGGGCGGAAGGTGATCCCACTCGTTCGAGAGCTCCCCAACGCAACGTTCGATGCTTGCGCTGTGTCTCCTTGTCGATCTATCAGTTACTAGTCCAGCATGCTCCT
The DNA here is from genome assembly GCA_001247695.2 of Cymbomonas tetramitiformis. Taxonomy (NCBI): domain Eukaryota; kingdom Viridiplantae; phylum Chlorophyta; class Pyramimonadophyceae; order Pyramimonadales; family Pyramimonadaceae; genus Cymbomonas; species Cymbomonas tetramitiformis. The sequence goes on along the minus strand of LGRX02026150.1, from coordinate 651 downwards.
CTCCTGCGCCTACTACCGCCAGCCCGCATATTTTTAAAAAGGGCAAGAACGTCCGTCTTGCCTTCATGCGAGAATGACTTCGATTTGTGAGAGCGGCGTGGGTTTCCTCCATTCACGCTGGCTCCTCGTTCATTTCCTTGCCGCGCCAGTGACTGCAACATAGTAAATCCACACGCTCCTGCCGCATGCATGCGTCGTGCAGCCAGTTAGGATCTCCGAAGCAAGTTGGCAGCTGCAATATTCGGAAATTGGTGTACAGCTACGCGCCCACCAGCTTCCAAAATTCCAACAAACCTCGGCCACCAACCTTCAGCATGTCTGCATGGTCGCTCTCATACAAGACGCAGGCAACAGGGCTTCTTGCAAACCGCTCAGAGTGTCTTGGCCGCCCTGGGGTCAGCTACTGCCAGATCACGATGTCGCGATGCTGGTCAGGATGCTGGAGAATCGTGCTGACATGGTGTATAGCTGCAGCGGGAATGCTCATAGATGGTAGCTCGGCTTTGCGTGGCTCGTGGCATGGTAATGGCACGGCTTTAATCACCATACAAACGGTTCAGAGGACTGATCAGGGTGAGCACTGGGACCAAGGGGCTAGAAAGGGAAGATCAGTCTGCCGCGATGCAGTGCCGAGCCGGGGCTGAGTTCGGG
>LGRX02026149.1:0-16944 GCA_001247695.2 Cymbomonas tetramitiformis | reverse complement strand
TCCTGAAGTGTTCAGGAGTGGCATTCCACTGTCACGTGGAACTCTCGGCCACTGTCACGCGGCTGGCTGTTGGGACCACTGTCACGCGGTCGTCCTGAAATCTTCAGGAGTGGTGTTCCACTGTCACGTGGAATTCTCGGCCACTGTCACGCGGCTGGCTGTTGGGACCACTGTCACGCGGTCGTCCTGAAATCTTCAGGAGTGGTGTTCCACTGTCACGTGGAATTCTCGGCCACTGTCACGCGGCTGGCTGTTGGGACCACTGTCACGCGGTCGTCCTGAAATCTTCAGGAGTGGTGTTCCACTGTCACGTGGAATTCTTGGCCACTGTCACGCGGCTGTCCGTTCTGTTTAAGGGGGAAAAGGCGGTGTGCGCATCTCGGGTGATACACGTGTTTCAGGCAACCGGCGCATTGCAGCAAATCGAGCGTTTCAGGCGATGCTCGTGTTTCAGGCGATAGGAGCATTGCAGCAAATCGAGCATTTCAGGCGATGCGCACGTTTCATGCGATGCGCATATTTCAGGCGATGCGCGCATTTCAGGCGATGCGCACATTTCAGGCGATGCGCACATTTCATGCGACGCGCGAGAGTTAGTTTTGGTCCAGTCAGTCCGTCCAGTCCGTCCAGTCCGTCCAGTCCGTCCAGTCCGTCCAGTTTGGACGGACCGGACGGACCGGACCAAACATTTTTAACATTCTAAGATTTCGCAAAATAGGGCTCCCATACTTAAGCCCATACTTAAGGAGTGTAACGCGTCGGTCCGCGTCGACGCCTGCGTTTTCACATACTTAAGAAATTTAAATTTTTTCTTCATACTTAAGGAATATACACCGACTGCTTCTTCCCCCCCTAATCAGGGACTCAGGGGGTATAACCCAGTCGCATGTGAGTTTCAAACGTGCGTCAGAGAGACGAACCCAACGACCGAGCTTGACAATCGTATACGATTGTCACACGTGAGTCTGGGTGTCGGACCTAGTGCTCCAGCTTGACAATCGTATACGATTGTCACACGTGAGTCTGGGTGTCATAATATAAATATTTACACTAAGCCCATGTCTATATAGAGTGTTCTTTTCATAAAAGAATTCATTTCTCATGGTACATTCTCATGGTCACATTCTCATAGGAATCCAATGCCGACTTCTCTGCGATACCGTAACCATGCTTTGGATGTCCCGCATGCGGTGCCAATCTCTCTTCAGTTACTACAGGCCTTGTTTCCAACCCTTACCGATACCCCGCTGCTTCTTCACATGCGCAGCACAGAAGACGTGCAACCTGCCGAGCTCGGCACCGTGTTCCCTGACGGAGCTGTCGTACTTGTGATCGGTGGTGTCAGTACAACCCCCGGATCAAGCGATGTGAAAACCCGTTGTGTAAATGCCGAAACAGCCACACACGAATCTTCCCAAGCATCAGCTTCTCCGCCTCGCCCTGAGGTAAAGCGCGAAATTTTAGTTTGTGACTTAACCGAATCGCCTCCACCTCCAAAAGACTCGAATGAATCTATGAAATCCTACAGCGCGGGACAAGAACCAAAGCTCAAGCACAAAGTGAAATCGGACTATACATCCTATACCGGACCAGCTATTCCGATAGATTTTTCTCAGGATGTTGATTTGTCCCAAGACGTAGCGGTTGTTCAGTCTGAAGAGCTTGTGGACGAACTGCCTGAGCCTCTACTTCCCGGGGTAGTTTACAAGCCACGGGCTGGAGTTTTCTCTCCGTGGAAGGATTTCTTAAAATACGATCCACAGACCTGGATGCGTTCTGGGGACAAACGACGTATCAAAGGCCGACTCGTTAGAACTACGCGATGCGGTGGGGCTTTATCCTGTGACAACGATGCGTGTGTCGTATTTTGTCGAACGGGTGACCGTAACCGTTCCCAATTCACCGGTACCTTTAAAAATCGCAATCTGGCTTGCGCCCATTGCAACGCTGCACCTACGCATTCTGGGAATTGCCCGTTTAAAGTAACCACCGAAGAAGACTCTGATTGGAACATCCTCGTCCTGTCTACTAGCCCCATTGGACACAACCATTCCGTGCTGTCCACCGACCGCCCCAGCGTGGGCGAGCTACAGGCAGCTAAGACTAGGGCTGAGGAGGTTCTAAATACCGGTGGAGTGCGAAACGTGTGCCAGGTAAAACGGACTCTACTCACGGAAACCGTTTTCCCAAAAGACTCTTCTTTTCACCCCAGCCAGCTACCAGGCATCGCGAGGAAAATGAACGTCATTGATACGGCAGTGGACCATAATTTCGTGCGAGGTCGTCGACAGGATGAGGGCATGAAAGCCGTTTCCCAATGGGCTGCTCAGCACGGTAAGGGCCTACTGCAATCTTTCGCGGACGAGGGGAATATCGACAGTTTTGCTCATACGTTCGTTATGTCCAGTGTCGGAGTGGATGGAGGTGTCGATCTCGTGCGTCGCATGCACCCGAAAAGTAGCGACCACTACCTCCGCTCAGCGTACGTCCACTTGGATTTCGTACATCGCAAGGTTTCTGGGGATTGGGTGACGATGGGGCGCACGTGTTCTCCATAGAGGCCAACGCCCTGCTCACTATTGCCACCATGAACGTACCCAAAGACTGTACCGAAACACAGGTACTGTTTTGGACATTGGTGAAGAAGACGGTAGCAGCCGAACATCCGCGTGAGGAAGTATTATTCTATGGCTTCATGGGAGATGCAGCAGGTAAGTAAAAGATCATAGTTTTCAATGGGAGAGTTTGTAAGTTACACGGTTCTGACAATCGTATACGATTATGGGAACCGTTGACAATCGTATACGATTGTCAGCGGCTGACAATCGTACACGATTGTCAGCACCGTGTAAACCTACGCATGGTATACTTGGTTTTCAAGAACTGATTAATATTTGGGGCTCAGGTGCTAACTGGGCAGCAATCAAGAAAGTTTGGCCAGACCAAGATGACCGTAACAATCTGGAGTGCACGTTCCATTGGGGGCAGAACTTACATAAGATCGAATCTCTAATTCCATCAGATCTCCATGCCGAGCACAAAGACCTCTTACGGCGATGGATTCACTCTACTCCCGAGGCCAAGGTGTCCTGTGAAACTGCCATCTTCGCTTGGTATGCTGAGAAGTGCGACAGGTCGAATCAGCCAAAATTGAATGCGTACATCGTTTTCCAAATACGGCACGCGCAGCACATTCTGACGCAATTCAAGGATCAAAGCGAAGACATGACCGCCGAAATCCAACGACCGCTTGTATGCCTTGCGGAAAGCATGCACGCGAAGTGGAGATCGTGGGGGGCATACTACTCCACCTTGTTGGAGTCCGTGGAATTCGATAGCCTTATGCAGATTCGACAAATTTGCCTGGCGATGAACCGGCAGAACTCAACAAAGCACTTGCTGTGCGTGCAAGGTCGTATTCGTTCATTGGAGGATAAGTGGGTTAAAGGCGTCCTTACTCAGGCAGAGTTTGCAGATGGTCGCGAATTAATGCAAACAGTTCGTGCTGGCGCGACGGGATGGCTTCCACAGAGGGGCATCCCTGCAACGGATACCCACCGTCCAGATAAGGTAAACCATGGGGGGGTTTCGCGCAAACGCCCTGCGGAACTTCCCTCGGAAGGCGTTGCCTCCAAGAAGACGCGCACTGCCTCGGCGGTGCCACCTGCCTCTGCGGCAAGACCTACCTCGGCGGCAAGACCTACCTCGGCGGCACCACCTACCTCGGCGGCAAGACCTACCTCTGGGGTAAGACCTACCTCGGCGGCACCACCTACCTCGGCGGCAAGACCTACCTCGGCGGCAAGACCTACCTCGGCGGCACCACCTACCTCGGCGGCAAGACCTACCTCGGCGGCACGTCCGGAGCGTGCTTCAGTTCGCGTTTACCCGGAAGCTGGTGGGGACTTCCAACCTTCCCTGCTTCACGTCACGCGGGCAGGCACTAACGGTAAATGCTATGGACGGAAGTCTAATGGTTCTCGTCACGACATCCCAATCGCGAAAGGGCAGCTGACTATTGGGTACACCGGAAGCTTGACCTATTATTTTCCAGCAAAAAACTTAACTCTTCAAAAGGGTCAAGTTCGCGAAGTGAGGACCACTCCCCCGATCCGGAGGATTATATTCTGCTCGTGGAAATGTGTTCAAAACCCATGGTATTGTTGTCACGTTTCGATGCCTGGACTGCCCGAGGGGGGGGCGAACCGTGTACCCAAACTTCTTGTTGCACCGGACACAAAGATCCTGGAAAGTGAGGAGACTCGTCTCTGTTCTCTTGGTATTTGCGTTGCCCATGAGGATGTGACCCCAGGAGAGGCTCGAGGACATCTGGTGAGATCGGAGAATTCGGAGATGGACGTGGAGGAGAGACTTCGCAACGGTGTTAAGGTGAAAGCGAGTGGCAAGGGTTTCTTGACGAAGATGATAGCGAATTTCTATACCGCGCTCCACAGCATGGTTAAGACCGATAACCTTGCACTGACTCAAATCCGGAAATGTGTTCCTGGTGGTGCAACCGTCTATAACTTCCGAGTTTCTCACCCTGATTCCGATGGCCGTGAATACCTCTTGGAGTTTGGACGAGAATACCGTTGTTCGTGTCCGTGTTTTCGAGAAATGGCGAGGACCCGACCTGCTCCATGCAAGCATTTCCTTTGGCTGTACTCCGAGATATTCGAAATTCCGATCATTACAAGTGTGGGATACCTTCACGAGCCATCGCTGCTATCCTCAGAAGTGCGCAAAATACTGTCGTATTATCCTGGAATTCCGGACAACTTCGATCTCTAGTTGCTTAGCTAGAATACAAACGTAAATCTGTGATGGCATCTTATATATTTTACAGTGTATGCATTTTCATATACGTTATTCAAAACATTTTGTATACCATTGCATGTGTTAGCACCCTCGTCCACATTCGAATATGATTAACCGTACGGTTTCAGCTTGACAATCGTATACGATTGTCACACGTGAGAGAGACTTAGTGCCGAGATCGTGTATCCTTTTGCATGTCGTATAACCCTGCCTGGATATTCGCGAAGAGTTTGTCACTACTCGTGCACATTCGAATATGATTAACCGTACGGTCGAAGCTTGACAATCGTATACGATTGTCACACGTGAGTATTGTAGTAGATATATTTATAGATTTTCTTTATCTATATATACCAGGAAAATATTAAAATAATTCACAATTTTACAGATGTCTACAGGGAGGATCACAAGAGTCAGAAAGCCCACAGCTAAGGCACAGGCTGTGGCTGCCGGGCGTGAGGGAGGTGCGTACCTGCAGCCCTATAAATGCATGTCGGGGTGTCATTGATTTCATTATTGCATGGCTCGTACAAAACAAACCGCTCGAAAGAAAATCGGAGGCTCAATGAGAGATTTACAGCGTATGGCCTCCGGAGGTGCACAGGCCTCTCAGAGCGGATCTTTGGCATCCGGTGAAGGTGGTTCAAATGAGTTACCCGCCGCTGGTGTTGCTCCAGGTACCGCAGGAGCTGCCACTCCAGTCGCAAGTGAAGATGCCACTCCAGTCGCAAGTGATCCTCAACCTACAGCTAAATCGCCAAAGCTGACTATTACAGTTGGTAAACCGAAACCAGCTCAGCAACCAGCTCAGCAACCAGCTGAGCAAGTCGTTGCGCTAATGCTCGAGTATGCCGCTACAACTAATAAGAAGGAGAAGAAAGACCTCGAGAGTGGAATTCGGGCCGTTGTGGAAGGTGGAGATAATAAGGAGATAGTTGATACAGCTGTTGCATTACTGAAGAATCGGGACGCACCTAAAGCGGCTGTCACTCTTAAAAGATTGCTAGGTAAGAGAAAAGCTGATGCAGATGCACCGCCAGAGGCAGGGCCAGAGGCAGCGTCAGCTCCTGCACCCGAGACCTCGGGGAGTGCACCACCGCCAAAGCGTGCTCGTGACCCGAAGGGTAAGGCAGCGATATCTGGGACCACTGATGACGACAACAGGCAAGACTACATATTCCCAGGACCGCTGAATATCAAAAAAGTGATCTCAGAATGGACTTTTCGTCCCCAGCTTATTACTCGAGAAGACAAAAAGCTTCCAGTAGTTGCCCCTCTTGGCTTGCTGGTACATCCTGCTGATGTTCAGGGCGACTCAAACCGACTTTCGTTTACCCGCGCGACTTCACAAGAGGGAATAGAGAAGCAGAAGAAGGTCATCATGGAGCGATGGGAGGTGGACAAATCACATGTCATCGTGTGGTGGACTGGACACTATTACACGGACGAAGAGTATAGGCAAATGCTCATGTCCAAGTTTTATCCCGGTGAGGCATTGCTTGTCAGCACTAGTATTATGCAAGGGTTCGGGACTTTCCTACAAAGCTTGACAATCGTATACGATTGTCAGACCTAAGTTCATTTCGGTTGCTTGCAGCGGCGGATGCGGAGGCTCCTGAGGAAGTAAGCAATTTCAACACCATGGTGCACAATCTGGAGACCGACTATCTCAACCTATTCGATAATGATCCTGACGACTACAAGAGGTGGGTGAAAAACAAGTTCATGCGAATGCAGCTTGTCGTGGTGGATGGCCAGCATCGCTATGACGCCTGGCTTGACCTTGTCCTGGACGCAAGGAAACGTAAAGCATTCTGGAGCGGTACCGGGACCAGTAATAGGTCCTCTCTGGAGGGGTTGGCCACAACGATTACAATTCTGAAGAAAGAAACACCTCTTTGTGTTTTGGTAAGCGATCCTTGTATGATATCGTTTGTTTCATTGTTTCAATAAAATACCGTATGTACATGAATGAATTTTTTACAAGTTTCGGTTTGCGCAGAGCCTTATCGGGACACTGACGAACACCGACCAAACAGAAAGTCTTGTTGACTCTCACGAACACGATAAATGGATTTTGCTGTTGAATATTGCCGACGCCTCGGAAGACCAACTGGCGCATTTTACACAATTCCCGGTAAGGCAAGCTAGTGCCAAGAGTAACGCTTGGTATCGGAATAATCTGAGGGATACGACCGCGGCGGCCTACTCGAACGAGATTTCCAAACTTCGGGATCAATCGGCAAAAGTTGCCCTCCTCCAATCGCGCGAGCGGGATGCGCAAAAGGTATGAAACTTCCGCGCTCTCTCATGTGTCCTCACCCACGTGTGACACTCGTATACGATTGTCAAGCTTCAGTTCTCACCCACGCGTGACAATCGTATACGATTGTCAAGCTTCAGTTCTCACCCACGCGTGACAATCGTATACGATTGTCAAGCTTCAGTTCTCACCCACGCGTGACAATCGTATACGATTGTCAAGCTTTGGCGCTAGCTTCGCCCCTGACTCACGCGTGACAATCGTATACGATTGTCAAGCTTTGGCGCAAGCTTCAGTTCTCACCCACGTGTGACAAGCGTGTCGCCCCCCTTACATGTGTCCAACGTGTCTTGCTTGCAGATTTTGCGGTTACTGGATCCAAAACTGGGAGACGAATGGCGGAAGGAAGCTCTCGAGTTGAAGAACTATCCGAAAGAACTGCAGCCTGTTCTTACCCTAGAGGCTATAAGCACCTCGCTATCAGCCTTAGGGTTTGATGTACGATATTTTTTCTTTGTTCTGAAAGTGGCGAAGGAAGGAGCATTAATGGCCGATGTGGACAAACGGAAGGAGTTCTACCAGAAATATGGGATCAGTTGCAAGGGCAAGTTTTTGACTGGCACTGAGTTCAGCTCGTATTGTCATCGTCTTGGTTTCATCAAGGATGTCATCGAATCTGCCAAGGCCAAGTTTGCCTCGCTGATGGGTTGGACTAAATACCCAGATTGGTATAAACACGCAGAGGCTATCAGGGACGTCTATGATGATGATGAGGATACGCAGGAGACTATACTCAAACTAAACGTTGACACCCCTTGGGGACCCTATGACTTTAATGGGGTAACGTACCGTGATTCGCAGCATATGACGTACGTGCAAAATCATCACCATTTTTTTATTCAGAACGTCCACGGAGAGCCTGATTTGGAAACCAAGCTTCTGGTGTGGATGTTAATCCAATCTTCCAACAAATTCTACACTGCACGCTTCGATGAGGTCATGAAGAGCATGATGAAAGCAAAACGATGGAAGCGCGTTGATTCCAAGGAAGGAAGGGCTATGGACAAGAGTGTGAATAAGCCATCGCAGGATACCATGCATACCTACAAGACTCTTGTGGATTGCGCTGGTGAGTTAGTCCTCACAAGTATTTTTTTTTAAGTTGCAGGATTACAAGTCCTAATGACAGTGATGTTTGCTATGCAGCCACGCGTATGATCTTGTGCTACATTCACACCTTGCCGGATGACTACATCGAGATTCGAAATGGCGGTCGCTTTGGGGCTACGTTCACGATTCCGAAGCTTTATGGCCCTGCCTACACTGAGGCACCCGTATACGATCCCGCATGGTTTCTGCAGACGTTGGGCATCACCCATACGAAAAGGGGGTTTGAGGAAAACTGCCTGCATTTGCTATGGGCGATTCAAGCAGGAGCTGGGTCTCAGATTAATCTGGCCCCTGCAGTACTGGCAGCGTCGCGGATGATGGAAGCCAAAGAAATGCCAGATATCAATGACGAGATCGCCGCGTTCAGTGCGAAGGTGACCCCGTTATACACTTGTGATGATCATGCCATGGGGATGATCGGTCAGTTGGTAAATGTTGGTAAAAGAAGTGTGACAATCGTATACGATTGTCAAGCTCTGGCGTTAGCTTGACTTAGAGTCTGCTCTGTCTCTGAGTTCGAAGACTGATTCTGATGCGTATTACAGGCCGTTTGGGAATGGCTGGAACTCCGTGTGAAAGCGTCACGCCGGGAGGGCGGGATGCCGGATGCTCTGGTTAAAACGGAGATTTTCGATCATGATTGGGACCCGAAGAGCGCGGTGATTGAATTCATGGAGCTGAAAATCCAACACAAGGAGCTGCATGCTGCCGAGGGAGTCCAGCAGCCGGTGGACTTCAACAAGTGCCATCGCGAGTTGCTGGCGAAGCTTCTGACTGAGGGATTGCTGGATTTCGGAATGAAGGTTAGAACTGTTCAAATATCTACATTGCAATGTATTAAGTATTTCCTGCGTATGTATTTCAAAGCAGACTGATGAAAGCAATGTTCCACAGGTTAACGAATCTCGCGCCGAAAGGAATAAGGGTCCACGCAGCAATCAAGTCATGGTCAATTGGCGCAATGAAAAACATTGCAACACGCTCGCTATGGAGTGGATCTGATCTTTGTGGATGGTCCTTTTGGGCTGTTTTCGGAGGTATGGGATACCTATTCAACAGACTTCTACTCATACATGGGTGGTATTTGCATGTCGACTATGGATTATGGTGGCATTGTGATTCTATTCTTACCGGACTCGACCACCCGCAGTAATGTGACCATTAATGGAAAAACCTTCGCGATATCGAGGCAGCAAGCAATCATCGATGCCTTCTGCGCTTCGACCAAAGGATGGCCGCTGCAATGGACATGCCACCAGACGGTTCAATACTGGAATCGAGGCGGAGGACGCATAGGTAATAATGCGGCTGGTCCGGTCAGCGTTTTGCAACCGTATGTGTTGCTGCACTTGGTGGAAGATCCCTCAAAGAGTAATAAGCTACCGAAGTGGGCCCCGCTGCGAACAACGGTCGGAAAGTTTTCGAACGCGTTCACGAACAGCATGGTAAGAATCCTGGTATGCATTCATATCTTGTCATGAATGCAACTCCGCCAAACTAAATTGTCAAGAAGATGCACTAGCTCAGACACGCAGACTCGCAAGTGACAATCGTATACGATTGTCAAGCAGGTGCACTAGGTCCGACACTCAGACTCGAGTGTGTTGTTTGTTTATAAACAGGAGGTACCGCTGCCACCTAAGGAGTACCTGAAGAAAGAAGATGGACAAAATATTCGCAGCGTTCAGAAGCCAATCCGTCTTTACCGTGAGCTGATGCGCTTGTACAGCAACATGGATGCTTGTGTTATGGAATTTCCTTGCGGAACGGCTCCAGCCTCCATGGCGGGGTATATGGAGCAAAGGCATGTCCTTTCGATCGACATGGATGCAGAGGTGTTGAACATGGCCAGAGCACGGTATTCCGAGGTGCTCGCAGGTGACATAGCGCTGATAGAAAAACGAAAGGCCAATGTGCCTGATGACCACGAAATGGATTTGGGTGATGTCGCGGATGCTTTAGGCATTGATGCTATTTCGGCTACTCCGGTTATGGAGGCTGAGCAGCCAGATGCTTGTTTCGAGCTTACAGGCGCTCTCGCGGCAGCGTTGCTCGCGCACCCCGACACTGGACATAGCGTGTAAATCTGCATGAATGCTAGTACATTGGACACTGGCGGGCTCCGACCCTAGAACCGAGGACACCCACGAAACATACATTTCAGGGTAGCACAAAATATCCAAATAATTGTAATAATACAATCTGCGTGCACACTAAACATGTTGCACATACCCGATCATAAATCGTTCGCTATGATCCATCCCCCGAGCCCATCCGTTGTACTGTCGAGTTCATGTTGTTGAAGTGTTTTTCTTGTCAATGTCATACATTGGCATACTTTGGCAACTAAACTCTCTTCACGGGGAACCGGATGGAAATAGGAGCGACCAGAGCGCAAATATTGATCTACAATGCGTATCACGCGTGCAGCAAGCCGGCATGTCATGTACACATCGGGGTAACGATTCAAAATTCTATTGGTTGCCGGCGCGTTTGATAAGCTATCGATGGCCCACACCCCAGCGTTAGACAGGTCATCGTAACGGAACAACACACTGATATTTACTAACGGAACATTGGGCACATGGAGCATGGAAACGAATGGGGAGCAGGTATCATCGCCACATCGAATCTGCCATTCCAAGATGGGAAGTGAGGACGATTCTGATCTTTCAGTCGAATTGAATCGGACATGTAAAACATGTGCGTGGGGGGACTCGGGCAGTGGGGTTAAAAGAATGGTGTCCAGCGCGAACATTTTGAGGTGGTCCGCGATTAATTTCGGAGACAAGCACATTCCGCTAGGAGCCACCATTTCAGGATACTTTTGATGAAACATGCTTTGTAGGCGTAGGAGGGAGACATGGGCTCGGTGAATTAAGAGACGAAGGTTGGCGTCTTCCATAAAAAAAATGTAGGCGGTAAGAAGAGAGCGGGTGATAGCGTTGCCGCAAGGGACTAGCCCAACACTTAGCGCGGGTTGCGCACGCCCGATTATTGTATCATTGAACTGTACGCAGACACATCTTATTCGGCAGAGATTCCCGAGATACATACATAACGGTTCATTGGAATGATCAGGTCCGTAAGGAATGGCCTGAAAGATTTTTAACAAGACGTTATTCGGAAGGTGCATCATGTGTAAAAAAATGACGTTTATCTATTACTTCAACCCCTTATATTTCGAAACAGCCGAAGGGCAATAGCTTCGACACTCAGACTCACGTGTGACAATCGTATACCATTGTCAAGCAGTTGCACTAGGTCATACCCACACTGCGAGTATGGAATGATGAGAACGCTGTATACGGAAGTAGCGAAAATGATGCAGGGTATGAATAAAACACTACTTAGAACTAACAATTATTTTCTTAAAATAATTGGTACAATTAGCATGTTCTTAGAAGCCAAAGTCCAAGTCCTCGTCAGTCATATCCGCCGCACAGTTGCAAGCTCCTAAATATTGCTCTATACTCTCGCCGCGCTGCTCCGGTAACAATAAATCATTTATCTTGTCCACAGGTATTTTCAGATTTCTAGGCGTTACCCACCTCCCCGTCCAAGGGTTCCTGGAGGGAAATCGTTCGAGATGCATCAAGGTAAAGAATAGGAAAAACCGAGTTCGGCGTACATAACGGTATCCTGCAGAGATTTCGTCCAAGTCCCAATTTCCCTGAATGATAGGCCTTTCGCAATGCGCGTATACGTTTTCCGCATTACAGTTTACGCAAGGTGTATGACCGAAAATGTTCACATGATTTATCATATCTTCATCCTCGTCAAAACCATCTAACCAAAGCAAGACTCGCTGAACCTGCCGGGTCAGCGCCATTTCTCAGGAAGTTCTTGAACGCGAAAATAAATGATTAAAACTCGCTACAACACGTCTTAAGTAGGCATGGGAGCAAGGTATTTTTTTCCTAACGGCAATTGCACCACTTTCCGTCGTCATCAGGTTCCTGGTCAAAGCCTGTGCCCTGGTTAATCAACTCCGGAATGAAATCTGTGGGAACCGCCATTGTTTTTGGGGTAAGTGCGCCAGGGTTGGCTTGCGTTGGAGTGTACGTATATTGCGCAGTAGTGGCAGGATACCGATGCGCATCCAACAGTTGAAAATACCATGTTTCCCGAGTCTCGCGGATAAACCTCCATTTAGCCTCAGAGGGGTCATGTGTAGGAATCAGCGCAGGATCGATGAACACTTCCTCGCGATATAAGAACCAATTCCAGGAATGGCACACATTGCATTTTTCGTATTCGATATACATACGTTCAAGCTCAACAAGTGCGTCTTCCATGAACTCAGGAGTATTCATGATGCTAGTATTTTACTGCGAAAATAAATGAATAAAAGACATGTAACATTAATTATATAGCAGTAAACTTCGAGAGATTTCCTTTCAACACGGTGTTGACAATCGTGTACGATTGTCAGAAGTGTGCAGAGGGTAGTTTTGGTATGCACGGCGTGAAAGTTATTGTTTTTCCTACATGTAAGTATACGGTTTATTTCAGTACTAACACGTGACATAAGTGTTAGCTACCAAGCATATGTCTCCTCATTGCACGCGCTAGCATCAATTATGCGCGTTAGGGTGCAGATTCTGAACATACGCCCGCAACCTTCGCATCTCCTTTCATCTTCCTGCAGCAGATCGCTTTCCAGCTCTGTCAGGGCACCGTGCGTAGTTTCGCTGTAGCGGTGTCTATTTCGCCAGCCCCGCCACTCCAAATCTGAGTATCGGTGGTAGATCCACCCGCCCTCATACCAGTACACGAGATGCCTCACCCCGAACCTTTCGCTGGATCTACGGCCGTGGACGTACATCGGCCAAAAACTCCACCAGTGATAGGTCCTGAGATTAACTGCATGTTGCCCGAAGTCCTCCCAGTCTTCTTCAGCTTGTTGCCGCGCTCGCCGCCACAAGCGGAGAATTAAACGGTCTTCAGGAACCCATTGGGCTTGTTGTAACTGGCAGTCGCGAAACGTAAAAGCATCGAAAGGCCATATCCAATACTGCAATATTCCAATACTGGGCATAATGGTGAGGTAGTCTAAGGGGCGGGTTGTGGTTCTATGTGACGAACGCAGGTGTGATGAAATGACCTCCGGTTACAACTCCTCCAATATATATATCCAACATATATCCTAAAACCCTGAACCTTAGACGCCCCGATATGTCTATGTGCAGCACACCTGACACCAAGACTCACCTGCTTGACAATCGTATACGATTGTCAAGCAGGTGCACTAGGTCCGACACCCAGACTCACGCATGCGACTGGGTTATACCCCCTGAGTCCCTGGTTAGGGGGGGAGGGGGGAGCCAGTGTCTATTCCTTAAGTATGAAGAAAAAATTTAAATTTTCTTAAGTATGTGAAAACGCAGGCGTCGTCGCGGGCCGACGCGTTACACTCCTTAAGTATGGGCTTAAGTATGGGAGCCCTGATTTGTGAAATGTTAGAATGTTAAGAATGTTTGGTCCGGTCCGTCCAGTCCGTCCAAACTGGACGGACTGGACGGACTGGACGGACTGGACGGACTGGACGGACCGACTGGACCGATATGAATCCCCTGCGACGCGCGCATTTCGGGCGATGCACACATTTCAGGCGATGCGCACATTTCAGGCGATGCGCACATTTCAGGCGATGCGTGCGTTTCAGGCGATGCGCACATTTCAGGCGATGCGCACATTTCAGGCGCTGCGCACATTTCAGGCGATGCGCGCGTTTAGGCGAGTCGAGCGTTTTGGGTGATACATGTGTTTCAGGCGCCAGGCGCCTTGCAGCGAATCGAGCATTTCAGGCGACGCGCCAAACGGGCAAGGCGCGAACGGCTCTGCTGATGCTGCGCGTCAATGCTGCCACCGGGGTGTCAAAAGTCCTGAATGGCCCAAGTCACGGGGTGAAGGGCGAAGTGCTCCGAAATGAGCGTCTGGCGGAGTCGCGGGGGCCGTCGGCAGAGTGGGCACGAGCTATTGTGTGTCAGCCACGTGGACAGGCAGCGCGAGTGGCAAATGCGCCGTCCCTTCAAGCAGGGACACCGCAGGACGTGAGACGCGCAGCGCTGCCACGTGGGGACAGGGGTCAGGCATATGACGCAGGCGTTCAAGCAGGGCGCGGGGCTTCGCCGGCAGAGCGTGCGACGAAACAGCTCGTTGATGCGGTGCTGGTGGGTCATGCTACTCAGGCGCGGCGCGCGGCGGGAATTCCCAACTTGAACGTCAGGGCTGCCCCGTGCTAGTGACGGGGTGAGATTCTGCAGGTAGCTCAGAGAGGTGTTTCAAAATCAATGGAATGTGAAAGGTTCAGGAAGCAGGGCAAAATCGTGAAAAAGGCCCCATTCTGGGAGTTTCGAAAGTGCACGGGACTGGTGAGCATCCCCAAAGGTCCTGACAGGCAACCTGACGAAAAGGTGCCGGGTCAGAGTGGAGTCCGAAAGGGGAAGGCGAAAAAGGGGCAACTCCAGCTCGAGAACCACGCAACGACGGCCAAACGGGCTGCTGGGCCCGATTCCAAAAGGGGTACCAAGGTCCAGCAGCCAGCAGATACCAAATTCACAACTCGCTCGGGCTGGCTGAAAAGGTTGAATTCAGCCCCCCTGCGTTGGGCCAACCAGCCCGAGTGGGGATGCCCAAAGAAGGTAGCGGCAGTCGGCGCTGAATTCACGGGGTCGGCTCAGGCCACAACAGCGAAAGAACACAGTTGGGTAAAGTTTGGGAATTCATGGTGTCCAAGCAGCGAAAGAGTGTGGTGAATCCACTCTGCGTTCATACAGCCGGAGCGCGCGTGAATGCACACTTGAAAACGGTCACAGCGGAGTCCGGGCAGAAGAGCCGT
Source organism: Cymbomonas tetramitiformis (assembly GCA_001247695.2). Taxonomy (NCBI): domain Eukaryota; kingdom Viridiplantae; phylum Chlorophyta; class Pyramimonadophyceae; order Pyramimonadales; family Pyramimonadaceae; genus Cymbomonas; species Cymbomonas tetramitiformis. Next base: position 1,849 of record LGRX02026149.1, on the reverse strand, counting down.
TGACTCTAGGGAGTTTGAAAAGTCGTCAGGAGTGTTGAGCGGTGACGTCGTCTGAAGCGGCCGAGCTTAGCCGAGCGTGCTGAATTTCCAAGCTTGTGCTGAATTCGAGTTTTTGAAACGGAAAGCCGCTGGCCGTCTCGGCGTCGCCGTGCACCTTCTCAACACTCTTAGGGTGGGAATTCACGGGAGTGCGAACTATCGCGCCTCACCTGAGAATTCCCTTGGGAACTTGGTAAAGAAAAGTAGTCGTAAACGACGAAGACGATGTCTTCGTACGAACACGTAGAAGGCAGCAGCAGCGGCGTTAGTGAGTGAAGCTAAAGCTGAGCTGCGGCACGCACACATACCGCAAACGCACGCACACAAGCATGAATTCAGGGTACACTTTTTGCGCGCCTGTTTATTGTCGTGCGGTGAATTCAGAGGTGCTCCAGACTCCTTAGGTGCATATCGGGTCCCTGCACGACTGTCCGTTCGTTGCAAGAAAACACGGAAAGCGTTCACTTAGCACACGGCGTCTCGGGCTTACCTCAACTGCGCGGAGCTGCGGTCTTTAGCGTTGCGGATTCGCCTTCCGTTATGCGAGTGTGGATCTACGCCTAACCGGTGTGGTCGCGCGAGTGGGGTTGCGAGTTCGGGGGCACTGAATTCAGGCTATGCGCTACGTGAGGAGCGCGTATCAGACAAACTGTCCCTGACTGATTCAAACAGGCGCTTAGTGCGTGGGGATTTGCAGAGTCGCTGTAAATTCAGCGAGGAAATATATATATTCGATACAAATTTACGCAAGGCCAAGATGATTTTGAAAGGTTCAGTGTTATCTGCAGAATGTTTTGAAATCGTCTCTATTCTCTTTAAAAGCTCTTTTCCTACAGCTGCAGCTAGGCGTTTTGTGTCTTCTCGGTTCGCGATGTTTCGCCTTCTCCAATCAGCGATCTGCTTCCTCATTTGAACTGTCGCCAAATGCTACATCCCGTTGGTGACTCTTGAGATACTACATTCTGACGATGGCTGCTGTTGTGACGTGGTGTCACATGTGGTGCGTCCATGTCGAGTTGCCGTGAACATCCGCGCTTTGGGCGCGGCGCAGTGCTTCGCGTTTGCACCCGTCGGTGTTGCAGGTGCCAGCGGTGATCCGGTGCGGCGAGCCGGAGACTTCGTCCACGTGGCGCGGATGAGGCGCTGTGGTGCCTGTGATGTTCCTTGATCTTCACGAGGCCGTAGATGGGCTCAGCCTGGCCCGGCGGATGTCGCGCCACGCCCGGCGGACTGTTGCCCCGGTCGTGCGAGCAGGAGCAGTTCAGAGAGAAAGCATTTTGTAGAACAGGAAATGGGTCAGGGCGAATGTAGTTCGAGTTTGGCGTTGGTGTCGTACGTGGTGACGTGGCTGTCGTGCTGCTGAATAACTGACTGGGGTGTTTTGGGTAGATGTAACGGCTGATACGCCATGGGTGGCGCCCGTGGCTGCTGTGCGATGGTGCTGTTGTCGTGACGCGTCGTACTGTACCGCGTTGGCGTGTTTTGGGTATAACTAAGATGCGTGACAAGCGTCATCGGGCAAATAACTGATTATGAGGAAGGGGTCGTCTGGGGGGCGCCGTACTGATCGCGGGTTTCACGGAGTTTCGACTCGCGAGAGGGGATGTGCCTGTGAGGTTTGCTCCTGTAAGGGTGGCGGTCAGGAAGGCTCGCCCTTGGACGTAGGTGCTGGCATCTGCTTTCCTGGTGGTTTGCTGAAGCAAGATTTACATCGGGCTGACGTGGATTGCTGGTGGTATCTGAGCGTGAAATTGGGGCGGTGGTGTGGCTAAATAAATGCTGGTGGTATCTGAGCGTGAAATTGGGGCGG
>LGRX02026148.1:0-15437 GCA_001247695.2 Cymbomonas tetramitiformis | reverse complement strand
TGACGCAGGCGTTCAAGCAGGGCGCGGGGCTTCGCCGGCAGAGCGTGCGACGAAACAGCTCGTTGATGCGGTGCTGGTGGGTCATGCTACTCAGGCGCGGCGCGCGGCGGGAATTCCCAACTTGTACGTCAGAGCTGCCTCGTGCTAGTGACGGGGTGAGATTCTGCAGATAGCTCAGAGAGGATTTTCAAAATCAATGGAACGTGAAAGGTTCAGGAAACAGGGCAAAATTGTGAAAAAGGCCCCCTTCTGGGAGTGTCAAAAGTGCACGGGACTGGTGAGCATCCCCAAAGGTCTTGACAGGCAACCTGACGAAAAGGTGCCGGGTCAGAGCGGAGTCCTGAAGGGGAAGGCGAAAAGGGGCAACTCCAGCTCGAGAACCACGCAACGACGGCCAAACGGGCTGCTGGGCCCGACTCCAAAAGGGATACCAAGGTCCAGCAGTCAGCAGATACCAAATTCGCAACTCGCTCGGGCTGGCTGAAAAGGTTGAATTAAGCCCCCGCGTTGGGCCAACCAGCCCGAGTGGGGATGCCCAAAGGAGGTGGCGGCAGTCGGCGCTGAATTCACGGGGTCGGCTCAGGCCACAACAGCGACAGAACACAGTCGGGTAAAGTTTCGGAATTCATGGTGTCCAAGCAGCGAAGGAGTGTGGTGAATCCACTCTGCGTTCATACAGCCGGAGCGCGCGTGAATGCACACTTGAAAACGGTCGCAGCGGGGTCCGGGCAGAGGAGCCGTTGACTCTCGGGAGTTTGAAAAGTCGTCAGGAGTGTTGAGCGGTGACGTCGTCTGAAGCGGCCGAGCTTAGCCGAGCGTGCTGAATTTCCAAGTTTGTGCTGAATTCGAGTTTTTGAAACGGAAAGCCGCTGGCCGTCTCGGCGTCGCCGTGCACCTTCTCAACACTCCTAGGGTGGGAATTCACGGGAGTGCGAACTATCGCGCCTCACCTGAGAATTCCCTTAGGAACTTGGTAAAGAAAAGTAGTCGTAAACGACGAAGACGACGTCTTCGTACGAACACGTAGAAGGCAGCAGCAGCGGCGTTAGTGAGTGAAGCTAAAGCTGAGCTGCGGCACGCACACATACCGCAAACGCACGCACACAAGCATGAATTCAGGGTACACTTTTCGCGCGCCTGTTTATTGTCGTGCGGTGAATTCAGAGGTGCTCCAGACTCCTTAGGTGCATGTCGGGTCCATGCACGACTGTCCGTTCCTTGCAAGAAAACACGAAAAGCGTTCACTTAGCACACGGCGTCTCAGGCTTACCTCAACTGCGCGGAGCTGTGGCCTTTAGCGCTGCGGATTCGCCTTCCGTTATGCGAGTGTGGATCTACGCCTAACCGGTGTGGTCGCGCGAGCGGGGTTGCGGGTTCGGGGGCACTGAATTCAGGCTATGCGCTACGTGAGGAGCGCGTATCAGACGAACTGTCCCTGACTGATTCAAACAAGCGCTTAGTGCGTGGGAATTTGCAGAGTCGCTGTAAATTCAGCGAGGAAATATATATATTCGATACAAATTTACGCTAGGCCAAGATGATTTTGAAAGGTTCAGTGTTATCTGCAGAATGTTTTGAAATCGTCTCTATTCTCTTTAAAAGCTCCTTTCCTACAGCTGCAGCTAGGCGTTTTGTGTCTTCTCGGTTCGCGATGTTTCGCCTTCTCCAATCAGCGATCTGCTTCCTCATTTGAACTGTCGCCAAATGCTACATCCCGTTGGTGACTCTTGAGATACTACATTCTGATGATGGCTGCTGTTGTGACGTGGTGTCACATGTGGTGCGTCCATGTCGAGTTGCCGTGAACGTCTGTGCTTGGGGCGCGGTGCAGTGCTTCGCGTTTGTACCCGTCGGTGTTGCAGGTGCCAGCGGTGATCCGGTGCGGCGAGCCGGAGATTTCGTCCACGTGGCGCGGATGAGGCGCTGTGGTGCCTGTGATGTTCCTTGATCTTCACGAGGCCGTAGATGGGCTCAGCCTGGCCCGGCGGACGTCGCGCCACGCCCGGCGGACTGTTGCCCCGGTTGTGCGAGCAGGAGCAGTTCAGAGAGAAAGCATTTTGTAGAACAGGAAATGGGTCAGGGCGAATGTAGTTCGAGTTTGGCGTTGGTGTCGTACGTGGTGACGTGGCTGTCGTGCTGCTGAATAACTGACTGGGGTGTTTTGGGTAGATGTAACGGCTGATACGCCATGGGTGGCGCCCGTGGCTGCTGTGCGATGGTGCTGTTGTCGTGACGCGTCGTACTGTACCGCGTTGGCGTGTTTTGGGTATAACTGAGATGCGTGACAAGCGTCATCATGCAAATAACTGATTATGAGGAAGGGGTAGTCTGGGGGGCGCCGTACTGATCGCGGGTTTCACGGAGTTTCGACTCGCGAAAGGGGATGTGACTGTGAGGTTTACTCCTGTAAGGGTGGCAGTCAGGAAGGCTCGCCCTTGGACGTAGGTGCTGGCATCTGCTTTCCTGGTGGTCTGCTGAAGCAAGATTTACATCGGGCTGACGTGGATTGCTGGAGGTATCTGAGCGTGAAATTGGGGCGGTGGTGTGGGTGGTATAAATCTTGGTGGTATCGAGTGTGAAATTGGGGCGGTGGTGGCTGGTATAAATGCCGGTGGTATCTGAGCGTGAAATTGGGGCGATGGTGTGGTTTGGTATAAATGCGGTGGTATCGAGCGTGAAGTTGGGGGATGGGTGTATAAATCTGGTGTGGTAGTGGTGTGGTGGTATAATCTTGGTGGTATCGAGCGTGAATAAGGGCGGTGGTGTGCATTTGGTATAAATGCGGTGGTATCTGAGCGTGGACGTGGGAATAGACCGTCTGAGAGGTGGCAGGGAAGTGGCGTCTTTGAGGGCGCAAGGGGGGGGAAGGCCTTTGTCGGGGCTGCGAGGCCCCCGGCCCCTGGGTTGGGCGTGTCTATAGTTGTGACAAATGGGGAAAGTGTTTCGTCAGTGGGGAAATTGGAAGCGTGTGTACTGTACGAGTATCACGTATGCGACTGTCGTCTCCCTTTGAAGATTCTCTCAACAAAATATATAAACGCAAGTCCCGAGAAAGCAGTCATATGCCACCCAAGAAATGTGGCGTAAACCGTGCGCACGATTAAGTAGAGAAATTTACACGTTTTCAGCGAACGGTTAAGATGAATTTCTTTATAATCCCGAATTCTCTCCGACTAATGTCTCACGTACTGCATCGAAGATGGGAACTGCATTGCGCCATGACTAACATTGTTTTGCTCTTGCAGCGGGGAACCAATTTTCAAGCCTGTGCCACTCTTCGCTCGAGGGGTGGTGCTGTTCAACTCGCCGGCCGACCACGTCAAGCACGGCCAGTGTGAAATGCCACTCACCCCGGACCATTTGTCCTTGGTGGTAAGTACATACCCCTTCTGTTTGTTCATTCTTCGATTGCAACTAATTTTACTAACGTGCTGTCATGTGTACTGGGGATACTATAGGTGAAGCAGTGGCACTGGACTGTGACACACAAAGACACCGTGGCACATGTCAAGAGGGCGCTCTTAGCTATCTTTAAGCCAATTGAAAAACTCGCCGGAAAGAATAATATGAAATATGCGGACAAGATGGGCAAGGTGTTGGCGGAGAAGATTATTTGTGGACAGTGCCCGAGTGGCCTCAACCTGGTGTAAGTTCCCATCCCATCTGTCGCTCAATGCCGCTCCCGAGGTTCATTCATTCAGAGGGGATGCGGCTTCTATTTAGCCGCTCCTGAGATTCAATCATTTAGAGGGGATGCGGCTTCCATTCAGCCGCTCCCGAGGTTCATTCATTTAGAGGGGATGCGGCTTCCATCCAGCCGCTCCCGAGGTTCATTCATTCGGAAGGGATGCGGTTTCCATTCAGCCGCTCCCGAGGTTCATTCATTTAGAGGGGATGCGGCTTCCATTCAGCCGCTCCCGACATCCGGGGTTTTTGAGTGTGCAGTTTTTTAACATATTTATTCGAATCGTGTCACTCCAGTATATGGGACACAACCCGATTCGGGTGCATATACGGAACATAATCCTCGCGACAACTCATTTTTTAATCATTATACACGAGTGAAGTCAGACTGTATAAATGACATGAAACGTGTTTTTCATATCAGAATTCAGGAGTGGCGTCATCCACGAGGTTTGCGATATCAGTCGAGTATACTAAATTATCACTGGACGCGCTTTCCGGAACCGATCGGTGAGTATCGTGGCGTTCTTATATATTTCACTTTTCGGATTCGACTGTATTGAAACGTGTGTAATATATAATTCATATTTTTGTGACTCGCGTTGCACATGAAGGAAATACGGTGAACGAGCTTGTGCTATAAATCGTCGTATCCAAGATTCGGCCGTTATCCTACGACAATAGTACAGCAGGCAGCAAATCGGTAAGTCTTGCGAATCATCGCGAATATATAACTAGTGTATAAATTCCGTGGCCTGATGCAATTTGAAATCGGCTGTAGTTCTTCTGTTGTCCGTCCAGTATCCTGTAAATCAGCATATACAATATTCGGCCGTTATCATACTACAGTTATACCATGAGCTGCAAATGGATAAGTCATGCGGATCATCGTGGAAATATAAATATTACATAATTTCCGACCACCGATGCAATTTGGGATCTGCCGAAATTCGTCTATCGTCGTCACTAATGACGAAAGTCGCATCGGGCAGCATCTTGGCTCGAAGAACCAAAGCGCCGTCCCGTGATTGGAGATCGAAATGATGCCCATCGGGCGCAATGCGCCGTTCATGCGGAAAACATTCGCTCAGTGACATTGACAGTCGAGTGAAGAAAAACATGCATCATCATCACCCGGTCTGTTCGTTGTGGTCATCGGTGAATTTGAATGCAGAATACGCCGACGGAGGCAGAAATAAAATCGAATTCTATGCAGAGATAATTTCAAAATTTGCGGTCAAAGATGCAGCAGCAGCAGGAAATGATTTCGTTCACTGCGTTCTTAAACGCAGCTTCCTTGCGGAAATATATCAAGCGAATGAAATAAGGGCGCGAGGTAAGATTCTGTTCGTCGCTTGGAAGCCCTCGCTAAAGGGAACTCAAATTGGCAACTGAGGGTTGCACTGCTTTCACAGCAAAACTCAGCGCGAAAGAGACAAAATGTTTCTATTTCACATACTTCAATTGGGTAATTTTACCGAAACTTGCGTTTCCCTTTGGCCAAACTAAGTATCCTTCAACTCGCAGATTTTTCAGCGCGACGCTTTTCTACCGCAAACGTTTATCTGACGAAATTTCTGAGAACGTCACGTTACTCTCCGTGAAAAATTACGACATGTAGCTACTTCGTTTGATTCATTTGGTTAACTTTTCGAAAAGTTGCCATGGGGCCTGTATTTGTGACACACTGTGCCACAGTAGGAGGCCTTCCATGGTAGGCCAAAATTCCGAACATCACACATCAAAGCGCGAGGAAGGAATTCGCTCCAATGGATGGAATTGAGAAGATATGAGCTAGATTCACGCGTCGTCGTTCGTTCTATTTTAGTGGCATTAGCTCAAATCTAAAGAGCGCCGAACCAAGTTCGGAGATCTCAGTTGGACCTGAGATGCCACCTTTCATCACATTGCTGTGGCGCACTTCACGAAAATGAGGGTTAGAGCCCCTTACCTAGCAAGAGAGCGCTCCCTCGAGATCGTGAAGCTAACGAGCCCAGCATGTGAATTATCACATTGCTGTGGCGCACTTCACGAAACCGAGGGCAAGAGCCCCTTGCCTGGCAAGAGAGCGCTCCCTCAGGATCGTGAAGCTAAAGAGCCAAGCATGTGAGCTAAAGAGGCAAGCTTGCCAAAAAGGCAAGCTTGCCATCCGAGCATCCGAACTCGCCATCCGAGCATACCCACTCGCCATCCGAGAATACCCATCAGGAAGCCGCATCAGGAAGAGGTTCATTCAGTCAGAGGGGATGCGGCTTCCTGATTCAGCCCCGCCCGAGGTTCATTCATTCAGAATGAAATATAATGTCTGTGCGTGACGCGTCACTAACATATGGTGTGAGATTTGTGTGCGCAGCGTGCCAACTCCCCACGTCATCGTCGCGGTGATGGCGCAGGCGTGCTGGAAGCACAACGGCTCCATAGACCCTGACATGTAGATAGAAAGCTTTTGTATACTGTATCTATATATTTGTACATTTGTATTATAACATTTTAATATTCATATTTCAACATTCATTTCAAAATGTTTTTTTTGAATTCGTAGTGTGTGCGTAGTGTGATAGCAGTGCATGGTGCGTAGTGTGTGCGTGCTTTTTGTATATTTATTACGTAAGCAAAAAAGTCCCGAAAATAAGTCGAAAATCTCAATGAGTTGTTGTGAAATATTTTTCATAATTAAAAATCACTAAAAATCGTCTAGATTGCAGTGTTGGCGAAATATATTTTTTCCTGATTTTTTTCATGCCAAATTCGGGCCAGGCCGACTTTCGCCCCCCCATAAACTGGGGGTGACTGTCTCTTCCTGTGTCACCCCTCGCCCTGTGGTGTCACTTGCATCTTGCCTGCCGTCGCTTCCGACCGATAATAAAACACCTAAGTTATTTTATTATCTCATCTTAGATTGTGTGTGGGATCACTGCCTCCTCCACAGTGTATTTGTGAGCCCCCGAATATATATATATATATATCCACCACCGCAAATATATATACACATATATATATATCGGTCTTCTCGTGAATCATTATGTGACGCGCACGAATCCTTCATCTGGTACGTTCTCATCGTCCTCTTCACAGAGTGTACACAAACGAGCATAGCCAGTGCGATCGACATACAAGCGCTGCTGAGACCAGCTGCCCTCCTTGTCCTCATTGTCCCATGGGTTCACTGCCATGCCCGCCCACGGTTGTGCGCTGGCCAACACATAGTCCGTCTCGCTCCCAGCCTCTTGCTCCTGCGTAAGGTCTGGGTAGCGAGAGTCGATCTGGGTTGCCGTCAGCCTGACTGGCGCGATGGGCGCCACGCTAACTGGCTCTTCAGCCTCAGACCACTCGCTCCTGGTCGCCACATTAGCTTCCCGTTGACTGCGCGACGTCGCTTGTAGCAGGCCCAACATCTGGCCCGTCACGGACGTACCAGGCGCAGGTGGTTCGAACTTGGAGCTCTCGGCGTGCAGGTTGATCCGTCCAGTGAGCTCGGCTCGCATCAGTGAGCTGGGTCGCAATATACCTGCTTCCACCATGGACTGGCAGCGTGCGTCGAGCATCTCCCTCTCATCCTGGTTGAACCTCTTGAGTCTGAGCTCCTCCAGGAACGACGCCAGGAGGTCAACTAGCTCAGGATGTCCTCGTGAGAATGCGCATCGCTCTCCTGAGAGGGCCTGACGGTCCTCTCCCACTGCCTCAGAAAGCGCAGCCTCGTGTAGCGGTGGAGCACGGTCATCAAAGATCTCAGTTGCCAAGCACACCCTGGGGTCCTCGTTCCGTTTACTCCTCGCGTCAGCAGGCGGCGTCAGCTCAATCAGCGGCAGCGTGACCTTCTCCCTCATGCCCAATGACACCGCGGCCTCAGAGGTGGCGATACCCCGGTAGAGGTCGATGGTAAGCTTCAACGCGTTCTTCAGGGGTCCTGTGCCCACCAGGAAGTCCCACGTGGTGTCGTTGGTGAACGTGACGAAGGCGTGGAGCCGGTGCAGCGTCATGTAAGGAGTGCCTGCAGCGAGGATAACGTCCACGTAACAGTACTTGGTGAACTCCGCGGGGCTGCCGTCGCACCTGGCCACCCTGGCCCCTGTCTCCGCATCAAAGATGGTCAGACCGAGCCGGTTGACCGTCCTGATGGGGATGATGTTGCAGTTGGCCCCGGTGTCTAGGAGCAGGGCCTTGTACAGCATGGGTAACCCACCAGAGGCCACGAGGGCCATCCCTTGTGCCAGCGTCTCGTTCAGGAGCTTACACACGGGCTGAACCTGCGCCATGGCTGTGAGCTGTTCCTCCGTGAGGCCACTGAGCATCTTCCTCTTCAGTAGCTCGTAGGCTTTGGCCTCCATGGTTCCTGCGTGTAGCTCGCCCTTCCCACTGAAGTCCGTCACCCCGAACTTCTCCTGGATTGTGGCTGCCGCAGCGGTGACGTGCACAGCAGCTCTCTTTTTCCTAGGTTGGTCCACCATGTCCTCCGGCATCTCGTCCAGGGGGATCTCTTCCTCGTCGCTGTCATCACCAGACTCCATTCCTGGGCAGTCGTCGTCTTCGTCGTCATCACCATCACCTTCGCCACTGCTCTGACAGTCTGCTGCTAAGGCTGCTGGCATGGGGAGCTGACCGGTCTCAGCTAGCTCCACCAAAGTCTCCACACCCCTGGGGGCTGTTATCCTGCCCTCTGCTACGAGCCCAGCAGCCAGCTTACGGAAAGCCGCGCCCAGACTCTTGATCACAGAGGCCACGAGCTGCACCTTCCTCTGCATCTCGTCCGCTGCCGGCGCCATAGGCACCTGCGCATCTGCCTCGTACTCTTCGGGTGTCTTCACTGGGAATCCCCTCATGTGTTGAGTGCTACCCAGCGCTACTGCTGGTGCTGCCATGACCTCGGGCTCACCGCCCTTGCTCAGTGCTTCGGGGAGCTCCCCTAAGCCTAGGGTGTTGAGCGCGTCTGAGAGCACCTCCTCGCCCATCTCTTCAGCCAGTGCTGAGAGCAAGCTGGCTGGAGAGCCGAATGACAATCCTGGTCCAGTGATCTCGCGGTGGTTCACCTCGTGCGCGTCAGAGATGTACACCTCCCTTTCCGCGACGTTCGAAGCGACCAGCTCCTCGTCGGAACCTTCGTCCTCGGAGAGCACCTGTGACTTCACACTGCCAGCACGACTGGCGGTCTTTCGGGCAGCCACCATGCCCTGATACTCAGCCTTCAGTGCGTCTGAGTTACCAGTTGGGCTCTTCTGTTTGTCCGCTGGTGGCGGCTTTATAGCACGGTACTTGTCCTTCTCGTCGTTGGACAGCTGCTGCCAGTCGGTCACCAGGATGCCCCACTCGGAGTTCTTGAAGCGGTTCTTCAAGTTGTACATCCGCAAAGCGGCGTTCTCAGCCTCCCACCATTTGCTGGAGCCAAGCCTACTCTCGTGGTATCCCGCTGGCATCTTGGCGTGTTTGTAGCCACTTCTGCACTGCTCGGGGTCGGATTCATGCCAGCCTCCTCCGAAGCAGCGCAGGCACTTAGGCTTGTCGTTGGTACGACTGCCCTCTGCCGGTGGAGGTGTCTTGTTGTACGCAGGCTTCTTGGCTCTCTCGGCGACGTTCATCTCCTTCTTTATCTTTTTAGAAGGCGATGTGTCCGCCTTCTTGCTGGTCTCAGGGTCGCCTGACTGCCCTTCCACGGCTGACTCTATCTTCCTGATCGAGTTTTTTATGGCCTTGAGGTCGAGGCCATGCTGTCGGGCTTCCCAGGTGGAATATTGGCAGCCGCACCGCCTAGTGATCTCCTGCAGGAAGGTGAGGATCCAGGACTCCGCATCGTTCTTGAGCTTGCCCTGTACCTCGATGATGGCCTCCAGGTCCTTCCAGGTCACCCGGTTGGGTGGCGGGAACTGAGCCGTCAGCTGCTCTTTCACTCGCGTCTGGAAGATCTTGATGCGGAGGTTCTCGACGCAGTCCTCGATGAAGGTGCGCAAAGCCTCGTCGCTCACCACCTTCCCAGTGTTGAGTTGCATCTCCCTGAGCCTCTTCCTGATGCTGGCGTTGTGCTGGCGTCTGAAGTTCTCGCACATGAGGGCGAAGTCCCTCAAGAACTTCGGCCAGTCTTCCTCCTTGGTGCCCGTATATATGGGCAAAGTGCCAAGGGCAAGGCGAGTGGAGTCATTGTACTCCATCTCCTCCTCAAATATCACTGTGGGCTCCTGGGCTTCAGCCTCAGGCTGACCTCCGGCGGCTGCTTCCTCTTCTTCCAGCTCGGAAAAGTGCTGGCTCACCCGTACCGCTCTCTGGGTACGTCTTTCGGCTCTTTGCTGCTTCTGGAGATCAGTAGTCGACTCCGTTGCTATTTTCCCGGTAGTGGGAAGATTCCAATGTGAAAGCTCTTTTCACTCCACACTTCCAAGCTTACCAGTACGGATAAATCCGTCCCTGGTCTCGCCTTTCAATGCTTCGCTCTAAGTAGCAGTCACTACAAGGACATACTCGCTCATAAATTAAGTGTCGAGTGTCGTGGGTAATTTGACCCCTGTCTTGCTCCACTCCTTCCAGATAGCCAGCACAGTTAATTTCACTCCTGGTATCACTGGTCAGTGCTGTGCTTCAGCAGGATGCCATCTCCCAGAATAAGCCAGAATGCCGCAATGAACGCTGCCGTGATAATAAACACTGACAATCCCGTTTCGCTCTACGCCTTCAGGCGTACCAGCACGGATAAATCCGTCCCTGGCTTTACCATCCGGTGTTTCGCTCCAGCAGGATGCCATCTCCCAGCATAGTCCAGAATAACATCATCAACGCCGTCACAATATTGGACAATGAGACCCCGGTTCCGCTCTACGCCTTCAGGCGTACCAGTACGGATAAATCCGTCCCTGGCTTTACCATCCAGTGCTTCGCATCACCGGGATAGCCCAGGATATGCCCATAATCGCTGTCGATGTGTCTTGCATGGCTGCTGAACCTCGAGTGTCACAACAGTCTGCTTCCCTCAACCTCTTCCAAGCTTACCAGTACGGATAAATCCGTCCCTGGCCTCACCCTTCGTTCTTCAGGACTGCTGTTTCGCTCTCAGAATTACAGACGACATGTCTGTAATAAAGCACATTTTTGTTTTGTAAAAGACTGAAGATCACAGTTCTGACGCTATCATACAAGCACAAGTCCACAAAATGTACAACTTCACAAGCAAAAGAATGTCATATATCATAAATAGCTATATCATAACACTGCTGTTTTCGCGGTCTGAGCGAGCACTTCCTATTTTCGGACCCACTGTTACGAAGGCAAAACAAAAATGAACGTCTGTCTCACCCCTTCTTCGCCGCCCTACATATTCTCGCTATCTCCAAGCAAGGTGTAACACCCATCCGTATTTCCGTATCCTATCACTGTTGTAACCACTCGCGCGTATCGTACTGCGCGTGTCATACGTTCGTCACAGAGACTACTGTTGCAAGTGTCACAACCCGGCTGAGGTACACGATAAGCCGTGGTTTGTGACATACTGCAAAACCGGGAGCTCCTGCAGATAGTAATGCCAAATGCCCGAAATGCCAGGGGTCACATATGTTGCGGGACTGCAAGTCTCCTTATGCGTTGAACAAGGATGGATCCATCAATGTGACTTGGGTGGACAAACGTAATAAGCATGACAATAGGAATAACCAGAGCCAGTTGGCTCAGCTGCCACCACCTCCTCAGGGGGAGCCTGCCTAAAACCGTCGAAGTTGCCAGAATTTTGGGCTGTATATTATGTAAATAGTGTATCAATAATTTGGGAGAAGGGCAGGGTGCCTGTCTTACCGTGTAACATCAGATTCCGGGTTTAATATCAAATGGAAATGCATTGTTTCATGTGGAATGGATTTACTTGATAAGTCGATTTTGCATTTTTTGTGAATTTGCTCTACGTTAGATTTTCGAAATTTCGATTTGGCTGATTTTGCTCTACGTCAAATTTCAGATTTCAGTCTTCGGGATGCTGGATTTCGAATTTTGTTTTTTGTTTTTTTGCTCTACGTCAGATTTCGTGTGTCAGTTAATATCAAATGGAGATGCGTTGTTTCATGTGGAAGGGATTTACTTGATAAATTGATTTTGCATTTTTTGTGAATTTGCTCTACGTTAGATTTCGAAATTTCGATTTGGCTGATTTTGCTCTACGTTAGATTTCAGATATCGGTCTTCGGGATGCTGGATTTCGAATTTTGGATTTTGTTTTTTTGCTCTACGTTAGATTTCGTGGGTCAGCTTCGGAACACTGGATTTCGGACTTTGGGATGCATATCTCAAATCGGAGTGCTTCGCGATTGCAGGCAATTAATGGCAATTGACTTGCCTGCACGGACCACCCGGTGCCCGTCCGTCATAGAAGCCTCCCTTTTAACATGGGGATGCTGGACGGTTAGAGTACTGACCGCAACGGGTGGGTTACTCTACACGAGTAACACACCGGAAGTGGCCAGGCTCGAAAATCGTCCATCCCTTTCCACAAGATTGGGGCCCGATAGAGACCGGGGTGCGATTTTCGAGGAGCAATTCTTCTAAAAGAAAGAGTGCTCTGGTGTGGTTGTTGTCTCGAACAGGGACACGAGCCAAACTCAACCCCACGAAAGGGATTGCTTTTCTTCGATGGTGCATGCCGCTTTAACGCGTCGCCGGATTTGAGGCAAGCCTCGTTCGGGGTAGCACTCTGCTCAGAACAAGGTCAACAGTGGACTCGGGACTACGGGCGCCTTGGATCCAAGACAAATAATTATGCAGAATTCGTGGGTGCTGTGGGTGTTTTGCAATCCAGAGAGCGATAGAATGGAACATGACCACAACAACAGTTATTGGGGACTCGGAGCTAGTGGTGTCAGCCTTTTCGGGCTCCCGTAACGTTATCGCAAAGGACTTGGAAAGACTACTTATCATTGGGAAAGTCATGGGGAAACAAAAACTGTGACACCGCTAGACCAGAAGCCCGAAAAAGGTGAGCCAGGCCGGGATTGAGCCCGTGACCTCTCGCATACCGGACGAGCGCTCTACCGTTGAGCTACTCTGGCTTTTGATGGCCGCGACCCTGGTGCGGTACAGAGTACTGAGTCCCCACAGTGCCACGTAGGCGGCGAAGAGTGACACACTAAGGAACGCTCTGTTTTCCCCCCAATCTGCCGTTGTCGGTACCCCGCTGGATCCGCGGGGCACGCGGCTGGTTCCGCCGCGACTGTTGGGGGAAATAATTGCGTTTCCCATGAGAAAGCTCACATGGCCTTGCGCCCGGATTGTGTTTTCAATTTCAAGCATGTGGCACGGGACCGTAATAAACTGGCTGACAGCCTGGCCAACCGACTTCGCACTGGATTCTGGCATGCCGGCAACGACAAGCGTGAGAGACCCGCTTGCGTTTATTACCATGGCGGTTTATAAAGGCTTCGACAGTGCTCGGGAAGTGATGGAGAGGCAACAGTCTTTAGGGCCACGTGAGGCCCAAGGGCAAGACACCTAGGCCCCTTCAGTAATTGATGCCCTCAGTGGGAATTTGGTCCCGGACCCCCTTTCCGCCCTAGCTAGGGATCCGGGGGAGTTCCGGGTGGGAACTATCCATGAGTGCACCCAGTTCTGGGACACAGTGGTAACGTCATCAGAGATGGGATTGCTGGTCAAAGAATGGGCAAAGAATGGAGTCTCCATCTCTTGCAGTGAACTGTTTGTTTTTGTAGTCACCCGTGTAGCCGGGGGTGTTCGGTCCCCGACCGAAGGGGGATACTTTCCGTCCAGTCCATCCATGCTTATTTTCGGTGGGTATGAAGGTTAGTCTTAAAGCTCGAGCTCGAAGCTCAAGCTGTCAAAGCAACTTTCAAACCATCTATCCCACCAACAAATAACTTCCCTCTCCATTGTGAGCACCAGTTTTTAAGATTCGCAGAGTGAGATATGTCGGTACGTCCTGCTCTTTCTTATTCACATGTGGCTAATTCGTGGAAGCCGCCTGGAAAACTCTTGATCGATAAGGGATTGTTCGGACAGACTTCTTTCGAGCGCAGTTCTACGCCCCCTGGGCGCAGACTACTCGCTTCTAGGTCAACGGCGACACTGCAAAGATGTCGCAGACTCTTGCTTCTAGACCTGTTTTTGGCGTATAATTTCCACAAACTGCACTGGTTTGAAAGTCGTGTGCACGGTGGACGGCTGTGTAGCTCTACCTTCAAATCCGTTTTACAGCATGTACCACGATCCGTTTTACAGCGTGCACCACGAGGATATTGTGCGATCCTGCGGTTGCATAGTCGGCCTCACTAATTTGGAAATATAAGATAGCTCTTTGTTTCCCATCCGAGCAGGGCCCTCTACGTTGGGCAGAAAAGAAAAAACTGCGACAGATTCGTGCTGACCAAGCTCGCGAGGAGGTCCGCCCCTGATGTGTGCGATCTTGGGGAGGTGTAAGTTTGCTTCAACAGAATCTTGTCAGCATGTTTTCGCTTGATAACATGCAGCAGCCACTGTCGTTCGCGCTGTTTTTGCCGCCTGTCACGCTCGTTGGCCAGAGAGCTCTGACAGCTCAGAGGTTTACGTAGTTCGTGTTTTAACTGCTTTAGTCTTGAGTTCGCCTGAATGATATATGACAGAGCGACTTGCAATATTCTGGCCTGAATTTGTCTGACGCCCACGCCCACGCGCGCTCGCGTGGCTTAATCTTTTCTGCCGCAGTCTCTGAACTTTCGAGCAAGGTTTGCGGATGTAAGCACCGCCCGCGCCAACGACCGGACCGCAACAAGCAAGGCGCCGCAAGATACCAACGAGGCACCTGGTTGTGCGCTGGTGCGCCTGCCACACGTATGGACGACATATCTGCCAATACTTAGAGCACTTCGCACCGTATTTGCCAGATGCGCTTCATCTGGCCCCCCCTCATCTCCTCGGAATGTATGTTGACCACTTGTACGCTGAATGCATGAGTCTTAGTTGTGGTGTCCGTCCAGTCCTCGATATGATATCTCTACAGCTCATTGCGTGCAATAGGGCTTTGTTAACTTGTGATGATCACGCGTACCTTGGGCAGCGCGGAAGCTGGAGCTGGCCTGTAGGCACACTCAGACCAGGCTAGGTTCGTCTCTGCACATCCGTCGTGGAAAGCTGCTACAGGGTCTCTAAAATCCGGCAGCATCGTTTGCAGATTGGCACTCCGGCGCAGCACGTGGCGCTTCCAGGTGGCGCCTCACGCTCGATGCCACTTATGGAAGCCGCGCTCCTGGAGGATCTCGATTGCCCGGATTCTAATCTGAAGCTATTGCAAGCTCATAAGGCGGCGCAGACCCGCGTAGAGTCCAAGCCCGCCGCACACATGTCCAGAAGTGCCGCGTTTGCCAAGAAGGTGGGTGCTTCCCGAGAACGTTATGTCGACTTCAACGTTTCTTCACACAGAATGTGCAAGCGCTATCCCGTTGTAGCTAGTGTAACTTGCCTTGTGCTCGACGCCCCACGTCCAACGCCTTGTTCAGTTTTCTTGTCGGCTTGTACCAAACTCCGTTTCCTCACCGACTTGCGTCACATGTCGTGCACTCCTGAGCTCAGATATACACGCCGTGCTCTCGAGGCCTCCGTTTCCTCGCCGACTCCCGTCACGTGTCGTGCACTCCTGAGCTCAGATATACACGCCGTGCTCTCGAGGCCTCCGTTTCCTCGCCGACTCCCGTCACGTGTCGTGCACTCCTGAGCTCAGATATACACGCGGTGCTCTCGAGGCCTCCGTTTCCTCGCCGACTCCCGTCACGTGTCGTGCACTCCTGAGCTCAGATATACACGCC
>LGRX02026147.1:0-26235 GCA_001247695.2 Cymbomonas tetramitiformis | reverse complement strand
GCAGGGGGAGTCTCTTTCCGAGGCCTCTTTCCAGTTTTTTCAGGCACACTTGCCTCTGCACGAACTTCGGGAGCCTCCGCACCAGCATCCTCCGCCTTCAGCAGCTGGATCAGGCGTTCCAACTTCTTGGTCTTGGTAGTAAGACCACGCAGATCAGCGTTGCGTTCTGCTAACACGCGGTGGAGGTGTGTGTCCCCGTACCTGCGGAAGCATAAATAAAGTTAAAGGAGATTGTGCCACGGGATATGAGACAGCTACACGCGGCTTGCAAACGATTGCCCTACCTTCTGGAAATCAGCTCAGTACAATACTTGGCCTCGCGCATAAAAGCCACGACCTCCTGCACATTAATCAGGTTGCCGGCTCCTTTCTCCACGTCTGTCTTTTTATGTGTTGCGCCGTCAAAACAAACATTGAACTGCTCCGCCATAGTATGCCGCGCCTTTAAAAGCAAGTCGCTTGTGACTGTGGAAGCTCGGGTATGCGCACGAGTCAGCAGCAACGGGAGGTCCCACGTCGGAGGTAATCGTTCTGGGTTGCGATTTCGCACGTCCTCCACCTTCAATGGCAACGGGAAGGTTGCCTTCAACTCGTCGTGCCGTTCCTGGCTCACCAGCTCTGGCGTGGCGGCTCGAAGTCCCATTAGGCAGCTCCGAGTTGTTTTTTCCATGTCCAGCACATTGTTCCCCTGTCCCTTCCGCTTCCATTCCGGGTTGTCCATATACAGTAAAACGCGATATATAAGAAACTGGCCCGAAAACGCCAGCCGCTAGTTTCTTATTGGGTGGGTCCGAAATTCCCCAAGTCAGCGGGCGATTTTCTTAAATTTGGGTCGTTGGATTTATCGAGTTCAGCGTGTTAATTTCTTAAATAGGGGTGATGTTCGGCATTGGATTTTGCTCGATACGGCTGTAGCGCCCAGTTTCTTATGTTGGAGGTAGGTGCGCAGCCCACGCTCTAGCGGCAAAGTTTCTTAATTTGCCAAAGTTCACGTCTCTTCTACCGTCTCTAGCGTGCAGTTTCTTAATTCAGTGGGGAAAAGCATGGGCGCAGGATAAAGGCGCAGGTAAAAAACACACCGAAGTCCCTAAAACGTTTAGTAGGGGCATTGACGATCGTGGGTAGGGGCAAACAACAATGGCAACATTGTACTTCGATCACTATCGATAACACACACTAGCATGTTAGCTTATGAATTATTGAATCTGAATTTTTTTGCAGCGGTCAGTTTCTTAAATAGGCTAATTATCTTAAAGGGGGGGTTCTCGTTTTCTAGCGGTTTACTTTCTTAATCCATAGCTTTTTGGATGGCGAGCGGAGCATCATGCTAGCGGCTAGTTTCTTAGAGTTTCTTAGACAAATACGAAAAAAACTAGCGGCTAGTTTCTTATAGACCCAATTTCTTATATACCGCGTTTTACTGTAGTCCGGGGCGGAGTCGACGTCGGGGTAACTATTACAAAGAATACGCCCAAGGTTAGGATCCTCGTCCACGCCCCTTGGTAGCCATTCCCCTGTCACCAAACTTGTACTTCGCTCTGACCTTCATGCCCGGCGCGACGTACATGCACCAAGTATGCACCAGGCGGTTTCGTCCTGCGTGGCCACCAAACTCTGGGTTCAAGTGCGGGTCGATCCAGGCCTTGAAGTTCAAGTTGCAGCCGACGACGGCGGTCTGCTTGTTCATAGTTTCGATCTTCCACGCGAAGAGAAAGGCAATCCACTGTTCCAAGGAAATGAACCAGTGGCCCTCTTTATCCGCGGTCTTACCCCACAACAGCATCTTCAGCAAACCGAAAAAGCCATCGCGATCGTTATGAGAGTGGCCGACGGGCAACCGGTGTAGGTACATCTCTTTGTACAACCCGTGGTGAACCAAGATGCTGAAGAAACCGAACACATGCCGGTTCCAGTTTTCCGATTCTCCGTCCATTTGCACGTGGCAAGTTTTCCGGAAGAAACGCGGAGTCTTCTCCACTACATACCGTAGCAGAATGTTGAACGTCGTGAGGCACATGTTCACGTCTTTCGTCTTTCCCAGGGACCCACGGCATGAGTAGACACATACACAAAACCTCGCCGTGCAGTACGACCGCCTGCAGATGCAGGTGGAAGAAACCTCCGGTTTTGTCGCCCATCGCCTTCACCTTTACGGGGAAGTGCGGGCAAACGGTGTTGTTGTTCGCCGCCCCGTCGAAGCCAAACGAGTCGCTGAGGCCGAACTTGTTCGCACTATCAGCGCGCTTGCTATTGTACCTCGCTCTCTCAACACGATAGTTATTCCGGTGCTCGTCGTTAAGCGTCGTTGTGCCCGTGGGCACTACGACAGATGCTCGGAGATATGTTTTTGATTGAACGTGCAAAGGTACACAATTCGGATTTTTATAATATACTGGATCAGGGCCAGATTGAGGTACAAACGATAATTCGGTTCCGAGTTCTGAAGGCTAAACACTTCTCAAGTGCTCCACTTATTCACTCGTCACTCAGGTTGCAGGGTCAACCTCTCGACAACCGATGTCACACTTCGGCTCAACGTTCAATTCCCGATCCGATCTCATTTCTAATTCCGATTCGTCATTCTTGATTCAGATGTTATGCCGACAGACTGACACGATGACTGTCCCACAGTACTGTCATACTGATGTACTGTCATACTGTCATACTGTCATAGCGTCATACTGTCATACTGTCATAACCTTGATATCTGATATTCGATTTCATTGTCTTTTCAACCCCGATGCGAATCCGACCATTCTTCGAGGGTCTGACTGAGTGCCACGATGACACCCCCCACAGTACTGTCATACTACTATAGTGTCATACTGTCATACTGTCATAGTGTCATACTGTCATACCCCGGACATCTGGTATTCATTCTCATCGTGATTTCAAGCCCAATTTCACTGCCATCGTGCCAATCCCAGATTACCCCCGATGACACACATACGGACGCATAGGCATATCGGCTCACGCTGTGCCTCCGGGCACAACTCTCCCCCCCTTAGGAGTGGTCTACCTCCTGGGATCACTCCGCTAAGGTACCCATCTAAGTTCCGGTTCTTAGGTTTTCTGGTTCCTTGTTGTTTCCAGTTCTTAGGTTCTCTGGTCCCTCTTCGAGCATAGTTTGCCTGCCGCTACCAGGGCACCACTTTCAAGAAGAAGGGTGCCACTTGGGATCTAAAGCGGGTCTTCAGTTTTGCGGAGGCGTAAATGTCGGAAAAGTTGTCGTAGCAGAAGTGCTGGCACGGGATATACACTCGCAGATCGGCCCGCTCCAGTCTGCTGCGGGTGAGGTCCAAGCTGAGCAGTCTCTGGATGAGCACCGGTTGCCCATCTGCACGCACACGGTGTTGAAGTAGTACAGCGTAGCAGGGGCGAGGGTGGCGCTGAGTTCGTCCATATGCAGGTGGGCTTCATGTACTGCGTACCGTACATGCAGTAGGTACACACCCGCGGAGGAGGGAGCTGGCGCATCATAGGGCGAAGCCGTAGCGCGTTAGGGAAGCGACCTCTGGGGTTTTCCATGAACCAATGTTTCGGCTCCAGGTAGTCAATGATCTGCAATGCTCGTCGTACGATTTTGTCAGCCTGGGGAAGGTCAGGGGGTCCACCAGTGGTGCGCGCTTGACTGTACTACCTGCAGGGGGGACTTGCCCAAACGACATCGAAGAATCCAGGCGGGTATTGTTTGTAGTCCCATTGCAGGATGTCACACACATGAGTGGGTTGCCAGATATGCCCGGAGTCGAGGGTCACCACTGAGGCGGAGGGGAAGCTATTTAGGAATTCCCTCTCTACTGAGCCAGTACCGCTGAAAAGTACGAGAATCCTGGGCGTGCGGGTTGTTTTTGCCTGTATTGCCAGCAGCTCTGTCACCACTGCCAACGACCCATCTTCCACGCGCTCATGGTGTTCCCACGGCAGGGGAATATCATCTTCCATCTGTTCGAGCTGGTCCAGTTCATCGCAGGGATTAGTGATGAGGTGGGCCAGTGTCATTCCGGCTTGAGCGGAGTGACGGCCACGTTGCTCGCGTCGCCGAGTGGCTTCGTCGCGAACTTGCGCTTCCATGTGCAGTCTCGCTTGCTCGAATTCACGAAGCTGTTGAAGTGGACCTCCGCGTTCAAGTTTGTCACGCGTCCTCCATTGGTCGTGAGCTTTGGAGTAGCCAGTCCAGCGAACCTTCCACTCTTCCACCTCTTTTCCTCGAACAGACCGCACTCGACGTGCAAGGATACGCTCAACGTGTGCTTCCTTCTGACCGTCCACTACCACCTCTTCAGGTACTGCTAGGTGATCGCGTGCGGCAAAAGCATCTTGACCGCTGGTGTACGGTTTGAGGCGATGTTGAGCGAACACGTCGTGAATCCGCCAATGAGGAGGGAGGCGTAGGCGGTAGGCTACTGGAGCTCCTCTGTCGGCCTCTGGCATGGTCATCTGTACATCGCTGAAGAAGCGTTCGGTCACAGGGACTGGTCCATGCCAGCGCTTGGTCAGTTTCCTGCAGATGGAGCGATCCAACACCTTCTCCGTAAGGTGTTTCGCCTCTATCCAGACCAGATCTCCAACAGCATACTCCCGCTGCCCGTGCCTGCGATCAAACTGTTCGCGCTGTCGCTGTTGAGCCAGCTCTAACCGCTGTCTGGCGTCCCGCAGCTGCGACGAAAATTTCACGGCCATTTCGTGTGCGGTGCCTACTCCCCCTGTTCGTCGTCCAGCGGTGGACTGTGCGGCCTCCAGGAAAAGGTCCAACTGCGACAGCGGCGAGAACCCGAACACCAGCTCAAATGGCGTGAAGCCAGTAGATTCACTCCTGGAGTCATTGATCGCGAACTCCACGTTAGTGGTGAACAGATCCCAGTCCTCCACATTGGCGTCTACGAAGGACCTGAGCATGTCCTCAATAACTCTGTTGCTGTGTTCCGCCTGGCCGTCAGACCGAGGGTTGTATGGCGTGGTACGAGCCACCTTCACACCCATCAGTCTCATGAGCTCTTGCCAGAAGGCATCTTGAAACCGCGGGTCACGGTCAGAGACAATCTTCATAGGTGCGCCATGCAAGCGCCACACCGAGTCAAAGTAGATTCTGGCCACCACAGCTGCGGAGCTGTCGCCGAAGTTCATCGGCACAACGTGGACCATCTTCGTCAGCTTGCAGGTGAAGGCCACGAAAGCATCATTGCCCCTCTCTGATACCGGCAGGCCGGTGACGAAGTCCACTGCGACATCCTGCCATGGCCTGTTCGGGATGCTGTGAGGGTTTAGCAACCCATCCGGGTAAGTTCCCCGCGGTCTCACTGATTGGCACACTGCGCAGGATGCAACCCAGGTGCCCACATCTTCCGCGGCACCACGCCAATAGAAGCGTCGCAGCACTCTCTCCAGAGTCTTGTCTCGCCCAGTGTGACCCGAGGACAATAACTCGTGAGCATGACGAATCACTACTTCTCGAAGTGGAGAGTCCTCCCCCAGCATCAACTGATATCTCCCTGCTGCGGTCCTCCAAACCACTTCACCCACCAGCCTGAAGTCCTGTAGGCATTGGTGTGGCGCCGCCTTCACTTTCTCTCTCAGTGAACGAAGTGTCCCCTCTCGGGTGTACTCCGCTTTCAACGCACGCAGGAACTTTGAGTCCGACTGCTGGGAGGCTGCGTCTCTGAAGGCTGCTGCCTCACCTGTCCTTATCACAGCTGGGGCTGTTCGCGGATGCCTCACGCGTGCTGGCTGTGGTTTGGCGGGAGGGGCGTGTACTATCAGAACAGGCCAGCGAAGGTCGAAGGCCCTCCCATCTGGGTTCTCGAAGAACTGATTGGGCTCGCCCTTATCATCGTGAGTAGGGATGACCTCCACAATCTGCATATTGGCCTTTCTGAAAAGTTTGCGCCACGCCGGGAGCTTGGACTGGTGATCTGGTAGAACGAAGACTGCTGAGGTGTTTTCTGGGTCTGCCTTCCATTCTGCGATATACTTGTTCAAGATCGCCTCCACAGTAATGTGCTTGGAGTTATATGGAGGGTTACACCAAACCCGAAGGCCCCTCCATTTCTCTGAAAGGCAGTCTGTCCAGAATCTATCCGCCTGTCTGTTGCGGCCGCCAAAGTCACAACAGGCGTCCACATCGAAGGGTCCAAATTTCTCGGCGTACTTCGAGGAGTACTCTGCTCGGACACGCCAATTCTGTGAGTCCTCTGGGGGAGCCTGCCGTTTTTGTGGGTGAAAGATCGGGGATGGAGTTGACTG
Organism: Cymbomonas tetramitiformis; assembly: GCA_001247695.2. Classification (NCBI taxonomy): domain Eukaryota; kingdom Viridiplantae; phylum Chlorophyta; class Pyramimonadophyceae; order Pyramimonadales; family Pyramimonadaceae; genus Cymbomonas; species Cymbomonas tetramitiformis. The sequence continues at coordinate 19,992 of LGRX02026147.1, read as the reverse complement.
CTGGGGCGCCTGCTGCGGGGTTGGTGAGCTCGCTGGCACCTTCTCAGTGGGCGCCTCCGATGCGTCAGCTCGTGATGTAGGCGTTCGCGTCTTCGGTGACGCCAACTGTGGAGGCGCTGGGGTCGTAGAGGCTTTCCCAGCGCGTGGCATACTCCTCGTTATCCTTATCTGGGGTGGAGCTCTGTCAGGGGGTTCGTGTGGAGCTTTTGTCGGCTTCGCGCTATCAGCATCAGGCCAGTCAGGCATGTCGAAGTCGAGGTGATCCTCCTTCATTCCTTTATAGAGCTTCGGGTTAACGAGAGCGATGGTCTCCCCCATGTCCATGGCCTGTTCCGCCACGGAGAGGGTTTCCACTGCTGAGAGCCAACAGTCAACAGTCTGGACCCAGTGGGGATGAGCTGCGGGTGGTGAGCTGGAGAAGCATTCAGATTCCAGCGTTGCCAGGGGGTCTTTCGGCAGATCTGAGGTGGGGTCGATCACTCCTGCCTCCTTCAACCCCTCGCGCACGTCCTTGTCTTTGAAGTCGGGTCTTCTGGACAGGGCGTCCGGTACCAGCAGCAGCGCTCCCTTGATGTACTCCATTCTCGGGACTCCCACCTCCACCAGATCCATGTACCAGCGTGCCTGTCTGCGGCTGAGCTCTCTGCCAGGTTCCATCAGCCATTCAAGGGGGCGGTGATCACCCTGGATGCGGAAGTTGGTGAAGATGAGGTAATGCCGCCAGGTGACGGTGGTACAATGGTGTAGAGCACCCAGCTCACGCTCGCCGGTGTGATAATTCTGCTCGGCGGCTGAGAACTGGCGGCTCTCGTATGCTATCACGCGCAGCCCAAGACCATCTCCATTGTCTTGCATCAGTACTCCCCCAAGAGCGATGCCGCTAGCATCCGTCTGCACCACGAAAGGTGCTGTGCCGTCTGCGGCACCCTTAATGTTGGGCAAGGCGAGCACTGGTGCTGAGGTGAGGGCCTTCTTCAGCTCCTCGAAGGCCCACTGCTGCATGGGACCCCACTCCCAGGGTACGTCCGACTTGGTCAACCGCGTGAGGGGCTGAGCGATCTCGGAGAAGCAGTGGATGAACCTGCGGTAATACCCCGCCAGGCCCAAGAACTGCCTGACGTGGGTAACCGTCTCCAGCTCGGGCCAGTCCCTCACGGCAGCCACCTTGTCGTGTTGGGGTCTGCAGCCATCCGCGGAGATACAGTGGCCAAGGAACCGCAAGGATTTCTTCAACAGTTGGCACTTGGACCTCTTGTTGAGGAAGACGCCCTTCTCCCTGCACGTCAGGAGCAGTTGTTTGACGTGTTCGTAGTGCTCTGCAGCGGTGTTGCTGAAGACGACCACGTCATCGATGAAGATCCGGACAAATGGGAGATGGCCCAAGGCCCGCTGCATCCGTCGCTGGTACTGAGACGGTGAATTCTGCAGCCCCTGTGGCATGACCAACCACTCATATGACCCCATCTGAGTGGTGAAGGCGGTCTTCTCGACATCTCCTGGTGCCATCGGTACTTGCCAGAAGCCATCCACCGCGTCGAACGAAGAGAAGAACTTCGCACCCTGCATCTCGTCGAACATCATCTGGATGTCTGGGAGAGGATACTTGTCCTTAACTGTCTGGCGGTTGAGGAGCCGGTAATCGATCACCAGTCGCAGCTCCTTGGGGTTCCCTGGTTTAGGGACCATCAAACAGGGAGCTGCATAAGGGCTGGAAGAGGGTCGGATGTAGCCCTTGGACATCAGAGTCTCCACGCGTTCTCGAAGTTGGCGGAGTTCCTCTGCAGACTTCTTGTAGATGCGCTGGCAGGGCGGCCCCTTCTTGCTCACCTCAGGGTCCAGGTTAATGTTGGCTTCATCTTGGGGGTCATGTCTGAGTCCATCGATGTTCGGTAGGGCAGTCGTCATCTCCTTTTTGTACTCCTCACCCCAGAAGTCCTGAAACTTGAGGGTCCACTCAGGGCTCACTTCTGCATCTTCAGTATCCGCAGCGGGTTCGGCGTTCTCAGAGTCGATAGCCGTGGCTGCAAAGGCAGAAGTAGTATCATCGGGGGACTTTTCGGCCATCATGAGCCAGGCGGGTTGTATCTCCGGGTCGTCATTGCCGCGTAGCTTCTGCGTCTCCGCGTACACCAGGTACTTCTTCAGCTGGGCAGGGGTTAGGAACACCTCATCCACCAATCCTGCGCAGGCCGTGCCCTTCGGAGACCTGTCTCCAGATGCTTTCCCAGGAGAACAGCCTGTGATGGTGACGCGATCCCCAATCTTACCACTGCGGGACTTCCTGAGGAAGGAGACGGAGCCATTCCCTTCATAGCCCAGAGTGACAGGAGAGTGACTGCGTAACCACCTTCCGCCAAGGATAACATCCACCTGTATGCCCAGTGGTAGGATCCGGAGGGCAAGGGCGTTCTCCGTATAGGTGCCCGTGGTGGTGTGCGTGTTAAACTTGGCGTACGCGGTGGCGCCAGTAATCTTCACAGATCCATCCGCCAGGGTGACTCTCATCTCGGAGCCGGCTCGTGTCGCGAGGCCACATCGCTTAGCGCTCTGCTCCGAGATGAAGTTGTCAGAGGCCCCCGAGTCGATCAGCACCTTGACCGTGTGCCCTCTGAGGGTTGCATAGAACACCAGCAGCAGCGGTCCTTCTTCGTCATGTGCCGCTGCGAGGGTACCCTCAATGTCGGTCTTCCACTGAACTCCCCCATCTGTGCGTATGTTTTTGCACTTGAGGTTGGGGAGGAGGTTGTCCGAGGCCTCGCGGCATTCTTCCAACGTTTGCCTACACGCGGCGTAGAACTCCTCATCCAGCAAATCAACATCTTCAGTCGGATGACTGACGAGGTTGTCTACACTTGCCGTCAGCAGGGTGCCCGCTGAGGTGCATTCGCTCGAGGTGGGGCTGACATGAGTGGTGTCGCTGGTGGTAGGGCTCACATGGGTGGTGTTACTGGTAGTAGGGCTCACATGGGTAGTGCCACTGGTGGTAGGGCTTACATGGGTAGTGCCGCTTACTGTGGGGCTCACGTGGGTAGTGCCGCTTGTTGTGGGGCTCGCATGGGTAGCGACACTGTTGGTGAGACTGCCATGGGTGAGGAGATCCTCGTCATGCTGAGGGCTGCTAGTGGGGGAGTTGTGGGCGAGTTGGTGGGAGCTCTGGTGATCAGTTCTCGCCTCATCAGGGGTCCCAGCTGCTGCCATCTGCTGGGTGAAGCAGAGCGAATTGACTGAGGACTCCTCTTCCATCACCTCAGGGTCTTCAGCGATGGGGTGGCTGTCGAGACGGGGCGGCGCTTCATCTGCTTCATGCTTCTGACGGTGGTCATCTGCTGGGTGAAGCAAAGCGAGCTGGGTGTGGAGGTCTCCTCCGTCACTACGCAGTCAGATGGACCTTCAAGGTTTCCTCCCGGGGTAGCCGGCGCGTTGTCATGGCGCGAGGACGTCGTCTCTGTCGTGGGCTCGACCAGTGGGGATGATGGAGGGGATGCTCCCAAGGGGCTGGGACCCAGCTTCCGCATCTTATACTGGTGCACTGCGTGTAGACTGCACCAGGCGCCAGGTAAGCCCACGTCTCCCGCTGTCCCGGGTATTGTGCCCACTTCGGTGTCCAGGGTGCAGAGAGAGGTCGAGGATCTCGCTGCTGCTCTTCGTGCACCCTCCTTTTCCCACAGCCTGCTGCCGGGGGAGGAATTTGGACTCGAAGTGGCGATCGCCTCCAGCTGCTCGGCGGGCGACAGCTCTCTCCAAGCTGCGTAGAGGTCGGAGGGGCTGGCGCTAGGGGACTCGAGGACCTGCTGGTGACCGTCGTGTGAGAGGAGGTGCCACAGTGCGATGCGCTGATGGCCTTCTCTACGATCTTGAGGTTCACGGGCAATGCGTACCCTCTCCGCCAGCTGGTTGGCGCGGTTCACGTGCTCCTTCGGCGATCGACTCCCAGAGCGTATGCGGCTACGAGTACGCTCCCACATCTTATCCACCAGGTCCTTGGCAGCCTCCGGGGATTTGCGCAGGGCTCTGCGAACTTTTTGCATGGCGACTTCGAGGGGGAGAGAATACAGATCCCTCTTCCAGTGCCACGCAGTCAGTCTCTTCTGCGGGTCTGCGAGGTTGGACTGATAGCTGGGCAGTGGTAGAACAACACGCGGTCGGGGGCGAAGATCGCGGGGCTCTCCGCGGTTGCTGCCCATAATGGGGGGTCTGTGCCGGGGGACTCGCCGCCCCCTCCGACCCTCGATCCTTGCCTGTGTATAAGCAGGGCCGTCATCAAGAGGTAGTGACGGCTCATCGAAGGGGGTGCTTCCTGCAAGAGGGTGGCTGGTCAGGTCATCCCTCGGCGGCGATGGGGCACCAGCTGAGCGGTAGGTGTGTCGCAAGCGGGTCCCAGAGGTGAAGGCCACGCTCTTGGGATGGGGACGGTGGCCCCAAGGGTCTCTGCGTCCTCGGGCGCGTCGGGGTTCCACTGGCTCTGACCGCTTCTCCAGGGCGGAGAGGGTCTGATCATCAGGGCAAGACCTCACTTCCTCAAAGGGCAGGGTCTGGGGCTGGTCGCCGGCCAGTCATTCATCGCTCTCCACCGGGGGGAGGCCGTCACCCTCCACAAGCTCGATACCCGCGAGGGCCGCCAGGGTCTGGTAGCTTTGCTCGTCCTCACAGGTAGCAAGTGCCAAGACCTCCTCGGAGAACTCCTCTGGGACGCCATCCACCGAGGAGATGTCCTCCTGCTGCTCGATGGCCCAGACGACGGCGGCTACAAACCCAGGGGAATTCGCCAATCGAGCGGGTGCATTAGCCCTCCACTCCTTGAGCTTAGCCTCGTCCGTGCAGTTACGGACGATGTGCTCCGCGGAGCCGCAGGCGAAGCACCGGCGAACTTTCGGAGCGTCGGGGCGGGAGAGGCCAGGTGGTGGTGGCAATGGGGTCACTGCCGCAGCAACGGTGGTGGCAGGTCCATTCTCCAGCATGGCAAGAGCTGGGCGGTTCGAAGAGGGGGTACGCCTGAAGAAGGGGGTGCGAGGTGATGGGTTGGCGAAGGAAACAGTACGGGGAGGACGGTCTTGAGAGCGCCTCTGAGCCGCCTCCGTGTCAATGTCACTCTCCACCTCCTCGGCAACTTCCCGAATCTTCAACAAGGCGTTGTGGGTGCCTGGGATGTCGTCAGCGACGGCCTTCCTCTCCCACTCTTCTGGTTTGGAGACATCCAAGTGGATGGCTCTCAGGCGCCGCATCACCTTGGGTGCATATTTCAACCCTCGGCGGTACGTAGAGAGCATCGACAGGTTGGACATCTCCACGCAATTGGGGACTCTGCCGGCCAGGAAGTTGACGGAGGCCATGCGGGTCTCCAATCGCGAGAAATACTCCGCCGCGGTCTCGCTCGTCGCCTGCTTCAGGGCAATGGCCTCGCCATGTGCGTTCTCCAGGTAGGCCTGCGTCAGGGAGCACACCGCCAGATCGCTGAAGAACACGTCCAGCTCCCCGTAGCGTTGGTGCCAGGCCTGTTCAGACCCGAAGGTCCCCGCCGCGCGCTCCAAGAACTTCTTCTGCTGGTCTTGAAGAGTGTGCTCCTTGAAGCTCCAAAGAAGGCTTGACACACTCGCCTGGTACGCTGATACTGACGGCGTACAGCTGGGAGTGGTCAGTGCCTCGATCACGATGGCCTCTTGGAATATTTTCCGCACCATGTTGGAGTAGTGCTCCAACTGCGTCAGGAGGCCCTCCTTGTCGGCCGATTTTGTGTCGGACGCGGAGCGGGGGAACCTGGTAACGCTCTTGACCAGCTTTAGCACCATCTCCTTGGTCTTGTGCTCCAGGCGGACCTCGTCTGAGGATGCTCGCAGGTTAGTGCCCTGCGGCAGACGGACGATGCCTGGTACAAAGGGGGTGGCGCTGGGAGAGAGCACGGGGTTCGCAGCGGCGGCAGAGTGAACGGGGTTCGCGGCAGTGGCAGAGTGAACGGGGTTTGTGGCGGCGGAGTGGGGGAAACGGGCTGGAGGTGGTGGTCCCGGGGCATGCGCGGGCGGGAGTGCAGGCGCGGGGTTTGTGGGGACTGCAGTCGAAGTGGGCGGCAATGCAGGGGCTAATGGTGGAGCGGGGAGTGGAAGAGGTGTATGGAAGGGCAGGGGGGTGGATGGTTGTGCGGCCACCACGCTCATGCTCCGGTACCAATCGGAGTTGCTGACTTCCGACCACGCGGCGAGCCCGTCCTGGTCGAAGTTCTGCATCTCCGACTCCCGCGCAGTGGCAGGGATCCACTCCCACACTGGCTGCCCCATGCTCGTAGACCGCACATTGGCTGCGGCTGGGTCCCCCATTGCCATATCCATGACCTCGCGGTCGACCATGAGAACCCAGGTCTCCACACGAGGGTTGGTAAGTGGTAGGGGTGCATGGTGTAGGCGGCCTCCCATGCGCGCATATGCGGTCAGCGGCGCTCCCAGCGGGTGCATGATCCTGAACAAGATGGCGTCGCCCTGCACCCCAGCCCGGCGGCGTTCATCCCATGGCAGGGTGACGGTTGCCGCGCCTCGCACCCCCGCTGACTGGTGCACCCACAATGACCCACCGTCGTGGGTGACGAAGAGAGCTCTGACCTCTGGGTACTGAGGGTAGGAGGGCTCTGGTGCGGGGTCGTCAGGGGGATCTTGAGGTGGATCACTGGGGGGCCCTGGTGGTGGCGAGTCGCTTGAACTGGAGTCTCTGGGCTCCGAGTCAGGGTTGCCACCGCCGTGCACCACCGTCTCCATCAACTGCCGCCGGCGGGCCACCATCATGTTGTGGGGATTTGGCCGGCCCTGAGTGGGAGGTTCGGCGGGAGCGGTCTCAGCGACGGTCTGAGGCACTGGAGGGGTTACGCTGGCGGCGGCGTCTGCCTCGTGTAGATGGTCCGCCATCAGACCCCCCTGTACGCTGCTCTGAGGGTCGCCTGGTGGGGAGGCTCCTACAGATGTCGTCGCGCCAGGCAGGGCGAGTCCTCTCGAAAGCACCGCGGAGATGTCCAGGGCCTGTACTGCCGCCAGGACTTCTCTGCGAATGTGCTCGCTTCGGCTGCTCGCGTCCGAGTCGGAACCGGACCTGTGGGCGGCCCTCCGCCTGCGCTCAGCCCGTGCCTGCGTGCTTCGGCTGCCTCTGGTCCCCGTGCTGGTGCGGCTGATGTCCGTGCCGGAATCGGGGTCAGAGTGATCAGGTGCGTGGCTTAGACCTGGGAGATGTTTGCCATGTGTCGCAGGGCCCGAGGATGCTCTTCGGGAACGCCGACGCCGGCGGGTCTCTGAGGTTGCTGCCACCGCAGGGAGGTGACGCACCAAGAGCAGGGCAGAAGTCCTCTCCGGAGGCCTTTCGGCCAGTTTTCGAGAAAACATTTGTTTTTTCTTGTTTTGACATCTTTTTGCATACTTAAGGGTCAAAATTCTTTCGGCCAATCTTCGGCCAACCCCTCTTTTTGGGAGACTCTCTCGGCCAGGGGCCGGTCAATCGCGACAGGACTTCTCCCCTGAGTCCAAGAGCTGGGTCCCGCCCGAGACGCTCTGCTGAGCTCCGCTGTCAAGGGGTACCTGCAGAGGGTCCGGCAGGGCTGCGGCACCGATGCTGATGAAGTGCTGCAGCGATGAGGGGTCCGCGCCTGAGTCATGAAGCGCGGAGGTGGCTGGTGCCAGCTGGTGGGGCTGCTGTGGCCGATGCTGCGGCTGTTGTGGCGGCTGCGGCTGCTGTTGCTGCTGCTGCTGCTGCTGTTGCTGCTGTAACTGCTGTTGCTGGAACTGCTGCTGCTGTAACTGCTGCTGCATCGGTTCCAGTGGCTGCTGTTGAAGCCACTGCTGTTGTTGCTGCTGGTACGCGAGCCACTGCTGCTGCTGCTGCAGCTGATGTTGGAACGGTGTGGGGTATGCGCCCACGGGGTGGTGGGTTCCCAGTGTGAACGGCACTGGTGACACTCCCCCAGCGAGGGGCGCTGATTGGGGCAATACCCAATTGACGCCGTTCCATACAGCCTGTGCGGGGGAGCCATCCGGCATGGTATAAGGGCGGGGCACCGCTGTGTAGGGCATGGTGGTGCCTGGATGTGGAAGGGGGTGAGAGGAAGCGTATGCGGTGGGAGATGGGAAGGTGATGGGGGAGAACAATGGGTGGTGTAGCGGCTCTGCACTGACACCCATGCTGGGAAATGATTCTGATGTCTGCTGTGACATTCTGACTGCTGAGCTGGTTGAGTTCACAGACTGGGTGTGGCAATAGCCACAGGTGAGCAAAAGTAGTGAGTGCTCGCCTTTTTATTTAATCAGTCTCGTCCTCGTCGATGTCACTCGCTGGAGGCGAAGGAGCGGGGCTTCCAGGTGGAGATGGGGGGACCCAAGGCCACTCGTCGATCACTTGTATTGGGAATGAAACCAGGGAGCGCGGGGAAGGCTGTTAGATCTTGGGTGTGCGGGTAGTGGAAGTGGTAGTTTCCAACCTGATGCCACACGAAGTTGTGATACACTGGTGGGATAGCCAGCTTGGCTCTGCCCAGGCGTTCAGTCGCTGTTCTCCTCTTCGTCGTCAGAGGAAGAGGGGGAAGGAGGACCGCTGAAACCGCTCTGCCAGAAGGCGCCTGCTGGTGGGTATGTAGGGTCTGGAGGGAATACCCACTTAATAGGTCCTTGCTTCCACCACGCTCTTCTGTATTTGTCTGGGTCTGGGGGTACTGCCATACACCAGCGAACTCAAAATTTGGCCAGGGCTCCGCGACACGATTTTTGAGTGCCTAGGCGCGCAAGCAAGGGTCAAGCAGCAACGAAAGGAAGGGTGCCAGGTCCAATGCAGAGGTCCAGTAAAGTCCCAGACGGTATTTATGCTCCGTAGGTCCCAAAAAAGCTCCAGTCAGGGCACTGCTGGAGGATACCAGGAGGTGCTGAGAGCTGCCAGAAACGTCCAGGAACTGCTGAAAGCGCTGTTTGGTGGAGCTTTCCGCCCCGCTGCTGATGGCCGTGAGGGCGGTATCAGGGGTTTCTAGGCTGTTCTATGGGGTCTAAGGAGGGGTTTTTCGGTGGTGGGGGCTACTGGGAGAGGTTTTCGGGTAGGCTGGAAACTGTCAAAAACGGCTATTTTTGGCTGTTTTGGGCGGTTTTTCGCCTTTTTGGGGCTCTGAAAGGTGAGCTATATCGTTTTCTTGGCTACTGTAGACCGGGGAAACCCTTTAGGGTGCTCCCTGACGGTCGTTTGTGGCCGGGGACGGACTTCGGGTTTAAGATCGGAAAACGAATGCTTGGGTTTCTGAGCCAGTTTGAGCCCCCAGTGTTAAGAAGCTGAAATATGACGTTTTGAAGATATTTCCCAGAGAATACGGCCGTTGTATACGAAAAAAAATGTTCTTACAGAGGCAAAAATTGCGCACGTATAGCCGGAAGTACAGCTCTCCCCCTGTATTACAACGAAAGTTCCAATAGGTCCGTGGGCGAGTTGCGCAGGGGCGAATTCGCAGCACACTGATACCAAATGTGCCCGTGGGCACTACGACAGATGCTCGGAGATATGTTTTTGATTGAACGTGCAAAGGTACACAATTCGGATTTTATAATATACTGGATCAGGGCCAGATTGAGGTACAAACGATAATTCGGTTCCGAGTTCTGAAGGCCAAACACTTCTCAAGTGCTCCACTTATTCACTCGTCACTCAGGTTGCAGGGTCAACCACTCGACAGCCGATGTCACACTTCGGCTCAACGTTCAATTCCCGATCCGATCTCATTTCTAATTCCGATTCGCCATTCTCGATTCAGATGTTATGCCGACAGACTGACACGATGACTGCCCCACAATACTGTCATACTACTGTACTGTCATACTGTCATACTGTCATAGCGTCATACTGTCATACTGTCATAACCTTGATATCTGATATTCGATTTCATTGTCTTTTCAACCCGATGCGAATCTGACCATTCTTCGAGGGTCTGACTGAGTTCCACGATGACACCCCCCACAGTACTGTCATACTACTATAGTGTCATACTGTCATAGTGTCATACCCCGGACATCTGGTATTCATTCTCATCGTGATTTCAAGCCCAATTTCACTGTCATCGTGCCAATCCCAGATTACCCCCGATGACACACATACGGACGCATAGGCATATCGGCTCACGCTGTGCCTCCGGGCACAGTCGTCCTCTCTTGTCTTTACAGCACGGCGCTGCTTCGCTAAGACCTCGCATGCCGTGCACTTCCCTGCGCAATCCTTTCGCTTGCGCATGGTAATTCCATGCATGCGCAGGTAAGCGCGAAGATACTTGCGAAACTGAGTCTCCTGCACGTCGTACACACCTTGACGACAGAGGTGATATGCGGCATAGCAGTCTGATGGTCGGACAGGATTCATTATTTTGCAGTTTGGCGTTTTGAGGTTGTGGCTCCGCCAACGGCTTTATCTTTGCATCTGCGTACTCCAAAAAATAAGACCAGTTTAAGTTGCTCGGGTCGTCATATAGCTGCGCCTTACCCCTGCTTCCGTTCTCCAAGACGTCTCCTCCACAAACTTTCGCATGCCACTTAAGCCATGTGCTCTTTGGGATGAAGTGCAATCTTCGATAAGCATCCTTGCATACCGCTTTGCCTAAGAAGGTTAGCCAAGCGAATGTTTGTATTTCAAGCTTGTGCGAACCAGGCTTGAACCTCCGAGCAACAATAAGCTCCGCAAGTATCTTGTCTTTGAAAGCGCGGCCGTCGAGCTTGGATTTCTCGTGTATGTAGGCTTGCAGTGGACGAAACTCGAACTGCGACAGACAGCTCCTCCCACACTTGCAGCCCTTCGTGGGGTCCATCAGGGACGGAATCTGCTCCAGACTTTCCTGCTGGATATTGTTTGGCCCATATCCCGTTGTCTTTGCTTCTTCCTTTCGATCAGGCTTTTTAGCCTTACGTGGCTTGGCGGACTTCTTCTTGTTTAAAAAGCCCTCCGCAGTTTCGTAGTAGTAATCCTCCGAGTCAGGAGAAGAAGACGAACTAAGCTCCTTATCGGACTCCACATCGGAGCAGGGAGAGCAAAACATAGTACCTTGCTCCTTTTGCGAAAAGGCGCGAGAAACTTTGTTTCATAACTTTTGCACTTAAAAATCAAAAATACGAACAGGCGCGTTGCGGTAAGAATTAGGTGCCTCGCGATGGCGTGTCGCAGTAGTATCGATACTATACCGCATCAGCATCCATACTAGTGCGTTCCTACACCGCACTAGTATGAATGCTAGTGCGATACCGTAGTGCGGTATCCACGATACCGCGTGCACAGCTGTTTTGTGCGTTAACGCTCTTCAATTGATTTAAGCTCGCCGACGCTCTTACAAACCTAACTCTTACAAAAGAAATTACACTTTCACCTTAACTCAACAATGTCTTCCCAAGCACCAACATACTTTGGCGATGGCTTCCAGTGGATGGCTACTGCCTGGAAGTCCTTGTGGTAGGACCAGAAACGCGCGTAGTCCTATGGCAAGGACCACCGTTTCACGATTTTTTGGGGGCCGTCAGATGGCCTCTAGAGATCGTATCCCATGAGCTCGTGACTATTTGGCACCTATATATTGGTTGGGTGGGCGTGGTTAAGTCAGAAAACGCTATATACAGTAATCACCCACCTTTAAGAAAACAGAAAAATCCAGGTCAACCAGCTTTTCTCATCGAGCTGTACTCCCCCCCGCCAGCGCCAGCGGCCTATGAGAACGCTATGGATAGTGGACCGCGATCTCGTGAGCCAGCCAACGAATTCCACAACCATCCACGTGGACACCTTCCCTAGCCAGCACGTTCTCTTAAGGTGTTCATTTTCCGAGAAAATGGACCCTGAGAGCCGTGCGATGATAGATAAGTATGGCGTGAGATATGGCCAAAATGGTAAATCGAAGTTTCGTGCGAAACATAATCATGAAAAAATATCAAATATACCATATTTGCCAATTATCCCAGCATTTTTTTCTTATTTTAAGAAATGCCTCTCCAGCTAGGCAGCTAGCGGCCATTTCCCTTATTTCAAGCCATCTCATAAGTCGGAAAATCCAGCCGGCTTTTCTCATCGAGTTGGGTACAACCCCCCCCCGAAATGCTGGCTGTTTCCTTAACGTCGAGTTTCCTTAAAGGTGAGTGATTACTGTATATCGCGTTTGAATGGGTATGCATGCAGCAAAGTCAGGCACCCGATGAAAATCTTGGTTGCGTTTTTTCACATATTCAAAAAGGTGCTTAAAATGGTACCCTTACTTCATGGATTTTTACCAATAGCATTTAGACTAAGAGCCACCTGGGCCGCATTCTTATCGCAACTATAACTCCATACTCATGACAATTGGTCCTTGATAAGAGGTGGAACTATTATATATACTCTCAAAATGGCTTCATCGTCACCCTACACCCGGAAAAACATTTTTGATCCAAGCGGTAGAAAATGTTTTTCGTGCTCTTACATAATATGAATAACCTGGTAATAGGTGATATGTGTTATCCGGAATGGGCCCAAATGATAGTATCTTTTACTTAACATATAAATTGATTTTCCAAAAGCTCAATGTTGACCATATGAAGCATATCATGATAGTTATGCACCAGTTTAGATGGGCATCCCTGACTTTTTAGGAGTGGAAAATGCAGTTTCCCTAGGAAAGTCTTACTCGTGCATCCGTGTGAGCGTCGAGATGTTGTGCGCATGCCCCCATAATCCACATGATGGCATTAATTTAAACTTTCATTTCGGTCATAAAATTGCACGATATACCTTCCTAGCCCCATCAGATTTGATCTGGAAGGTTACACGTGCCTCGGACACGGTGGTCCTTGTGGTAGGTAGGACCACCGACTTTTTGACGATTTTTTGTGTTTTGGTGTTGAAGAATTTCTGTTAAAGTTGCAGGCCACTTGGCTGACTGCGCCAGCTTCACACGTGAGTGTACCATATTCCATCTTTTTACTTGGGTAAAAATGCTTGAGTTGAACAAGGCTACAATTCAAGCAATTGCAATATCTTTATGGCAGGAAAGATTGACCAGTAAATTAACAGGTTGAGCAACAGCTCCTCCAAATAGTTACTTCAAGTTAGAACAGCCTCCAAATGGGCAATATTCAAGTCTTATACTTTCAAGGCGCGCAGTTCATATTCTCTAATTGATCTGTCCCATGTCGGCTGGCATATCATCATCTGCCACCTATACAAATCCAAATCAGAGAATCTGCATTTGGACAATCCTAATCAAGACAGTTGATTTCATTGTCCCTTGCTGATCTTTGCTTTCTTCCTACGAGGAGCCACGTCAAGCCCTTCTTCTTCATCACTGTCACTTCTTATGGAATACTTCAATTGAGTTATATACTCATGTGTCCAACATCTCGGATATTTCCTAGGTTGCCTCTTCGTCTCTTCAGACACCCCAGCCTTATTCTCACCCATTGAAGTCAATCCAGTATCTGACCCATAAGGTTTCTTCGGTGGTGCATGAACACTCTCCACCACAGAGGCTGGGGCATCCTCAGATATGGCCTCAGACTTCTGCTCGGTAATAGGCTGATCATCGGGCTGAACAGGTGAGGTCGGGGAGGTGCCCTTTGGTACCCAGTGAAGTTCACCCTTCTCATCCATGATCACTTGCAGTCCCAGTCTCTTCAACCTTCGAGCTTCAGCTTGTTCTTCAGCATCGTCAGCTACCAAGTCATCGAACTCGCTGACGTCATCCTCGGTGTCATCATATTCAGGCGAAGTTGGCTCCCATTTCGGACTGGCAGTGTCCATGTCATATATGACACCCGCGGCATCTTTGTCATCCGAATCTGGTAGCTTCTCCTTACTGTTAGTGACACCTGCGTCATCATTGTCATCAGAATCTGGTAACTTCTCCTTACTCCAGGACACAGCGCCTGTACCCGAATCTTCACTGTTCGTAGACGCTGAGTGTGTAGGCTTACGCCCCTTGTAGGGAATTCCATGATATTCGTCATCGTCAATCACAATCGTCGGATTCCAGTACGCGATCCCAACGCGGCTGATCGGTAATGAGAATGGCGCTACCGGCGCCTTCAACTGAGTGGCGGCTTCTAGAAACCAGCCGCCGCCCCTATTACGCTCCCAGCGGCGTAGCGCACCAGAAGGGTGTACGATAATATGCTGCCAGCTATAATCAAGTCCAGGCTTTCGCTCCCCATAGTACGAAGTCAATGGCTCGGGAGTCCCCTTCCGAGCCCATTGCCATCTCACTGCCCCAGTATGCATAAATACAATATGCCAATCGAATGGCTTGGCCGGGCTATTGTTCCCTGGCACAACTCCTCCCCTCTTAGCTTGTTAGTACAAAGAGATGATAACTCAGAGTCATTTGTACAGCAGCTAAGATCCAGACACAGATCACCCATGCGTATGGATGCGTGATATGCTTTTCTGATCGAACAGGTGCTCGAAGAGTTGACGAAGCAATCCAGCGGGCAGAGGGTATACAGCAGTGGAAACTCCCGCTCCTTGTTGCCCTGGATGAGGTCCCAGTTGAGCAGTTTCCGGATGTGATCCTAGAGTCTGTTGGTGAAGACAAGGAGTATCCATCGTGCAGTACCGTAGATCCACTGGAGGAGGCGACTGCGTCCAGATGCAAGTAGGCTTGCGATAGCCAGTACCATACATACAGTAAGAGCAATACAACGGGGTAGGTAACCGGCGAACTACGGGTCGAAATCGCAGCGCAAAGGGAAACCTGCCCATCGGATTTTCCATAAACCAATGCTGGGGTTTGAGAAAGTCAAAAAATTTGGAGCGTTCGGCGTACACAAGCATCAGCCTGTCGCAGTTGTCGCACCCCAGTGGTCTTAGCCTGACTGTATTCGGTGCACGGTGGACTAGCCCAGATGACGTCAAAGTAACCAGGCGCGTAACGCTTGAAGTCCCAGTCCTGAACCTTCTCAGCGTAAGTAGGTTGCCAGCGAGGATCATGATCGACGGTGACCACAGTGCTCTTCGGATAACATGACATGAAACTTCTCTCCACACTTCCTGTACCACTGAAAAGGACTAGTAGTCGCAACTCGCGTGTCGAGACCCCAGAGCCCAGAAGAGCTAGATGCGTCACAAAGGCGTCAGCGGAGCGACAGTATTGTTCCCAAGGTAGGCAGTTGTCCAGAGAAGTGAGTTTTCCTTCATCAGAGGTGTCCAGGAAAGTTAGAGCTCCGGCGCGTTCCCGCCTTTGCTTCCGCTGCATTCTGACCTCCCGTGTAAGGCTTTTTCCCGGGCTTGTCCTTCTCGTGATAGTCTCAGTTGTTCGAACTCCGTGAGCTGTTCGAGTTCACCCCCGTAGTTCAACGACTCACGGGTCTTCCAGGAGTCATGAGCATTAGAGTACCCAGTCCAGCGAACCAGAAATTCTTCTACTTCCTTGCCTCCTTTCATAGGTTTCACTCTTCGAGCCAGAATCTTAGACACATGGGTCTGAGATTGTCCATCCACGAGAACCTTGGCAGGAGTAGGTACTAGGCGCTGTCGATCACAAATATGCGATCTCCACTAGGCGTCGATCCTTTTGGACAGCACAATTAATTACCATGCGATGTTAACATGGATATCGCCATTACATCATATGACCGCAGGATCATGTGCGCGACAGTGCTTTGCTTTTTGCTTCCCAGCATGCCATGCCATGACGCGTGGGTGGCGTCGTGGTACATACACGCGACTGTTGTGGCACTGTCATCGTTGGCGTCTGGCGATCGTGAGATGGAAAATTCGACTGTACCGCCCGTTGGGATTCGAGCTTTGCTGCTGCTGCTGCTGCTGCTGCTGCTGCTGATTGACTAAGGTAAGTAAGGTAATTTAGTTTGGGTGAAGATTATAAAGGTCAGAGGTCTAGGCGCTGTCGATCACAAGTATGCGATCTCCACTAGGCGTCGATCTTTTTGGACAGCACCATTAATTACCATGCGATGTTAACATGGATATTGCCATTACATCATATGACCGCAGGATCATGTGCGCTTGCTTTTTGCTTCCCAGCATGCCATGCCATAACGCGTGGGTGGCGTCGCGATATATGTACGCGACTGCAGTGGCACTGTCATCGTTGGCGTCTGGTGATCGTGCGATCGAAAATTCGACTGCGTCGCCCGTTGGGATTCGAGCTTTGCTGCTGCTGCTGCTGCTGATTGACTATGTAAGGTAATTTACTTGGTGCCAAGATTATAAAGGTCAGAGGTTTTGTCGACGCAGCGCAAAGGCTTCATCCGCGGTGCGGTATTCCTTGAGGCGATGCTGCGCAAAAACATCGTGGATACGCCATTTAGGGGGTAACTTGAGCCGGTAAGCCACCGGAGCACCTCTGTCAATTTCGGGTAGCTCTCGCCTCTCGGTGATGGGTAAGGGCCCGTGCCAGCGAGGTCCCAGCTTCCTGAAGGATTCGCGGTTCATGATATTTTCCGTGAGATGCTTGGCATCTACCCAGACCAAGTCTCCCAACTGAAAGGATTTGGCGGTGTGACGCTGGTCAAACTAATGTCGCTGGCGTTGTTGTGCCAGTTCTAGCTTAGTGCGGGCGTCCTCTAGTTGAGCCGCGAATTTACTAGCCATCTCGTGTGCCGTACCTTCTCCACCCTTACGCTTGGAGTGTTGTCCAGCCGCCGCTTGCAGGAACAAGTCCAGTTGCGACATAGGCGAGTGCCCCAAGACCAACTCAAACGGGGTAAAGCCGGTTACATCGCTCCGCGTATCGTTTATGGCGAACTCTACGTTGGCACACCACAAATCCCAGTCCTCTGGATGGCTGCCTACGAAGGACCTTAGCATGTCTTCTACCACGCGGTTGGTATGTTCAGCTTGTCCGTCCGAACGAGGGTTGTAAGGCGTGGTGGAGGCCACTTTGGTTCCCATAAGTCTCATCAATTCCTTCCACATAGCATCCTGAAAACGAGGGTCGCGGTCAGAGACAATCTTCATAGGGGTGCCATGTAGTTTCCAGATGTGGTCGAAGTAGATTCGAGCGATAACCTCAGAGGAGCTGTCCTGGAAGTTCAACGGGATGATGTGAACCATTTTGCTGAGCTTACATGTGAAAGTAGCAAAGGCATCGTGATTCCGCGCCGTGACTGGCAGTCCAGTAACAAAGTCCACACTGACCACTTGCCATAGTCGCGTAGGAATAGTGTGTGGGTTCAGCAACCCATCCGGGTAGGAATTTCTCGGTCGCACCGCTTGACAGATAGTGCAAGATGAAACCCAGCGTCCCACATCTTCTGCTGCCCCTTTCCACCAGAAGCGTCGCAGTACTCGTTCCAGAGTTTTGTCCCTGCCCGCGTGTCCAGCTGAAACAGATGCATGCGCCTCTTGCAGCACTACCTCACGGAGGGGTGAATCTTCCCCCAGTACCAACTGATAGCGCCCAGCGCTCACCCTCCACAACACATCTCCCACTACGCAGAAGTCACGAGTGCGTTGATGCGGAGCTTCTTGGATTTCCTTCCTTAAAGTCTGGAGGGGACCAGGTCGCCCATATTCCGCTTGCAGCGCTTTGAGGAACTGGCCTCCTGATATCTGCTGATGCAGGTCTCGAACGCTGGCCGCTTCTCCAGTACGCACGATAGGAGGGGGGGAACTCGTTTTCCTTTCCCGCTTGACACGCTGTCGAGCTGGCGGGGCGTACACCACTAGCAGGGGCCAAGGTAGATCCAGAAGGGCTCCATCCGGGGCGGCGAACATCTGCACAGGTTCTCCTTGAGCGTCATGGGTAGGAATAATGTACTCCACTCTCATTCCCGCAGATCTGAACAACTGCCGCCACTGTGGCATGCGAGATTGAAAGTCAGGAAGGACGAAGAGAGCTGAAGTATTCTCAGGGTCCAGACGCCATTCTTCCACATATTTCCTCAGTACGGCCTCGATGGTCAAATGGTTGGAGGAGAAGGGAGGATTACACCAGACGTTCAACCCTCGCCAGTTTTCCTTCAAGCAGTCCGTCCAGTAGCGGTTGACCTGACGATTCTTTCCTCCCAAGTCGCAACAGGCGTCCACCTCGAAGGGTCCATATTCTTGACTTAAGAAGTCGAACATGTCCGCCCGGAACTTCCAGTCCTGTCGATCGCTGGGCTCCAGGAGTCTGGTTGAAGCCTCGCTGCACTTCGGCGTTGCTGAGAAATCAACAGGGGTCTTCCTGGGAGAAGGGGGTGAGGATGCTGTCAGTTTGCCAGAGCGCGTCTGAACTGCCAGGGTGGCTTTCTCGTACCCAGTTTCGGCCAGCTGCAGGGTATGTAAGGCGTCCATCCAGAGTTGAGGGGAGTCCATCCAGGTGAGAGTCCCACTGTACGCGAGGACTGGTTCAGGCTCTTTGGTCTTGGCGCTGTTGGACTTGCGCTCCTTCAACTTGTTGGGATCTACCACTCCCAGGGGCGCGCGTCCTTGGCGGGACTCTTTACCAGCTGCAGGTCGAAACTTGCTGGCAGTGTCTGCGGCCGAGGGAGGTCGCTGCGGTTTCCCAGTAACCGGATGCACAAAGCCAGCTTCTACCAGTCCTTCTCTCGCGGAATTTTCCTTGTAGTCGGGTCGCCTGGACAGAGCGTCTGGAACCCAGAGTAGCGCCCCAGGGATGTATTCCATCTCGGGTACCCCTACCTCCACTAGATCCATGTACCATCGGGCTTGGCGTCGGCTGAGAGGTTGTCCGGGTGCCATTAACCAGACTAGGGGCTTGTGGTCACCCTGCAATTGGAACTCAGTCCAGATGAGGTAGTGTCGCCAAGTTTGCGTAGTGCAGTGATGGAGAGCGCAGAGTTCTCTTTCGCCAGCATGGTAGTTCTGCTCGGCTCCATTAAACTGTCTGCTCTCAAAGGCGATAGGTTGCAACCCATTTCCTACGTCTTGCATCAGTACTCCCCCTAGTGCCACTCCACTGGCGTCAGTTTGTACCACGAAAGGATGCCGTCCTTCGGCCGCCGCTTTCATATCGGGTAGCGCCAGAGTGGGGGAAGAACATAGCGCCTTCTTAATCTCCTCGAAGGCCCAACGCTGCAGGGGTCCCCATAGCCAAGCGACATCCCCTTTGGTGAGCTGAGTCAAGGGTTGTGCTACTTCAGAGAAGCCCAGCATGTACCGCCGGTAGTACCCAGCCAACCCCAAAAATTGGCGCACATGCGTGGCGTTTTCCAGCGCGGGCCAGTCCCTGATGGCGGCCAACTTGTCATGTTGAGGTTGACTTCCTTCCCGTGAGATAACGTGCCCCAGAAAGCGTATCTGGGTCTGCAGTAGTTGACACTTAGACTCCTTGAGGTAGATGCCCTGGTTCTCACAGACTTCGAGAAATTGCTGGAGATGGGAAAGATGCTCCTCCAAGGTGTTGCTGAAGAGGATACAATCGTCCAGGAATATTCTTACAAAAGGAAAGATGTCCCAGAGCTCGCTGCATGCGTCTCTGATAGCAGGAAGGACTGTTGGTCAACCCCATGGGCATCACCAACCACTCATACGAGCCATAGGGAGAAGTGAACGCCGTCTTTTCCACATCCTCAGACGCCATAGCCATCTGCCAGAATCCATCGACCGCATCGAAGGAGGAGAAGTACTTGGCCCCATGCATGGAGTCGAACAACTGCTGAATGTCGGGAAGTGGATATTTGTCCTTGACAGTCAGGCTGTTGATGGCTCGGAAGTCGCAGACCATTCTGAGTACTTCAGGTTTCCCAGGCTTTGGAACCATCAGCACTGGTGCAGCGAACGGACTTGAGGAAGGTCTGATGTAGCCCTTGCTCAGGAGTTCATCCAGGCGTTCTCGCAATTGAGTCAGCTCCACCATGGACATCTTGTAGGGCCTCTTAGCGGGCGCGATGCCATTCCCTCCCTCTTGCAGTCTCACGTGGGCCACTTCATCTTTTCGCAGGGCGTCAAAGTTGGGCAGCGCTTCGCGAATTACTCGAGGGGAAAAGGACTCGATCAGCTTTTGAAACTTCTTTCTCCACTCGGGGGAGATTGAAGGGTCCTCCAAACTCTCGCTGGTGGCCATCGCTGATAACATCGAAGTCCCTACCA
>LGRX02026146.1:0-31110 GCA_001247695.2 Cymbomonas tetramitiformis | reverse complement strand
CCGTAGTGCGGTATCCACGATACCGCGTGCACAGCTGTTTTGTGCGTTAACGCTCTTCAATTGATTTAAGCTCGCCGACGCTCTTACAAACCTAACTCTTACAAAAGAAATTACACTTTCACCTTAACTCAACAATGTCTTCCCAAGCACCAACATACTTTGGCGATGGCTTCCAGTGGATGGCTACTGCCTGGAAGTCCTTGTGGTAGGACCAGAAACGCGCGTAGTCCTATGGCAAGGACCACCGTTTCACGATTTTTTGGGGGCCGTCAGATGGCCTCTAGAGATCGTATCCCATGAGCTCGTGACTATTTGGCACCTATATATTGGTTGGGTGGGCGTGGTTAAGTCAGAAAACGCTATATACAGTAATCACCCACCTTTAAGAAAACAGAAAAATCCAGGTCAACCAGCTTTTCTCATCGAGTTGGGTACTCCCCGCCAAAGTAGCGGCCTATGAGAACGCTATGGATAGTGGACCGCGATCTCGTGAGCCAGCCAACGAATTCCACAACCATCCACGTGGACACCTTCCCTAGCCAGCACGTTCTCTTAAGGTGTTCATTTTCCGAGAAAATGGACCCTGAGAGCCGTGCGATGATAGATAAGTATGGCGTGAGATATGGCCAAAATGGTAAATCGAAGTTTCGTGCGAAACATAATCATGAAAAAATATCAAATATACCATATTTGCCAATTATCCCAGCATTTTTTTCTTATTTTAAGAAATGCCTCTCCAGCTAGGCAGCTAGCGGCCATTTCCCTTATTTCAAGCCATCTCATAAGTCGGAAAATCCAGCCGGCTTTTCTCATCGAGTTGGGTACAACCCCCCCGAAATGCTGGCTGTTTCCTTAACGTCGAGTTTCCTTAAAGGTGAGTGATTACTGTATATCGCGTTTGAATGGGTATGCATGCAGCAAAGTCAGGCACCCGATGAAAATCTTGGTTGCGTTTTTTCACATATTCAAAAAGGTGCTTAAAATGGTACCCTTACTTCATGGATTTTTACCAATAGCATTTAGACTAAGAGCCACCTGGGCCGCATTCTTATCGCAACTATAACTCCATACTCATGACAATTGGTCCTTGATAAGAGGTGGAACTATTATATATACTCTCAAAATGGCTTCATCGTCACCCTACACCCGGAAAAACATTTTTGATCCAAGCGGTAGAAAATGTTTTTCGTGCTCTTACATAATATGAATAACCTGGTAATAGGTGATATGTGTTATCCGGAATGGGCCCAAATGATAGTATCTTTTACTTAACAT
The DNA here is from genome assembly GCA_001247695.2 of Cymbomonas tetramitiformis. Lineage (NCBI taxonomy): Eukaryota > Viridiplantae > Chlorophyta > Pyramimonadophyceae > Pyramimonadales > Pyramimonadaceae > Cymbomonas > Cymbomonas tetramitiformis. The sequence goes on along the minus strand of LGRX02026146.1, from coordinate 29,835 downwards.
ATAAATTGATTTTCCAAAAGCTCAATGTTGACCATATGAAGCATATCATGATAGTTATGCACCAGTTTAGATGGGCATCCCTGACTTTTTAGGAGTGGAAAATGCAGTTTCCCTAGGAAAGTCTTACTCGTGCATCCGTGTGAGCGTCGAGATGTTGTGCGCATGCCCCCATAATCCACATGATGGCATTAATTTAAACTTTCATTTCGGTCATAAAATTGCACGATATACCTTCCTAGCCCCATCAGATTTGATCTGGAAGGTTACACGTGCCTCGGACACGGTGGTCCTTGTGGTAGGTAGGACCACCGACTTTTTGACGATTTTTTGTGTTTTGGTGTTGAAGAATTTCTGTTAAAGTTGCAGGCCACTTGGCTGACTGCGCCAGCTTCACACGTGAGTGTACCATATTCCATCTTTTTACTTGGGTAAAAATGCTTGAGTTGAACAAGGCTACAATTCAAGCAATTGCAATATCTTTATGGCAGGAAAGATTGACCAGTAAATTAACAGGTTGAGCAACAGCTCCTCCAAATAGTTACTTCAAGTTAGAACAGCCTCCAAATGGGCAATATTCAAGTCTTATACTTTCAAGGCGCGCAGTTCATATTCTCTAATTGATCTGTCCCATGTCGGCTGGCATATCATCATCTGCCACCTATACAAATCCAAATCAGAGAATCTGCATTTGGACAATCCTAATCAAGACAGTTGATTTCATTGTCCCTTGCTGATCTTTGCTTTCTTCCTACGAGGAGCCACGTCAAGCCCTTCTTCTTCATCACTGTCACTTCTTATGGAATACTTCAATTGAGTTATATACTCATGTGTCCAACATCTCGGATATTTCCTAGGTTGCCTCTTCGTCTCTTCAGACACCCCAGCCTTATTCTCACCCATTGAAGTCAATCCAGTATCTGACCCATAAGGTTTCTTCGGTGGTGCATGAACAGTCTCCACCACAGAGGCTGGGGCATCCTCAGATATGGCCTCAGACTTCTGCTCGGTAATAGGCTGATCATCGGGCTGAACAGGTGAGGTCGGGGAGGTGCCCTTTGGTACCCAGCGAAGTTCACCCTTCTCATCCATGATCAATTGCAGTCCCAGTCTCTTCAACCTTCGAGCTTCAGCTTGTTCTTCAGCATCGTCAGCTACCAAGTCATCGAACTCGCTGACGTCATCCTCGGTGTCATCATATTCAGGCGAAGTTGGCTCCCATTTCGGACTGGCAGTGTCCATGTCATATATGACACCCGCGTCATCTTTGTCATCCGAATCTGGTAGCTTCTCCTTACTGTTAGTGACACCTGCGTCATCATTGTCATCAGAATCTGGTAACTTCTCCTCACTCCAGGACACAGCGCCTGTACCCGAATCTTCACTGTTCGTAGACGCTGAGTGTGTAGGCTTACGCCCCTTGTAGGGAATTCCATGATATTCGTCATCGTCAATCACAATCGTCGGATTCCAGTACGCGATCCCAACGCGGCTGATCGGTAATGAGAATGGCGCTACCGGCGCCTTCAACTGAGTGGCGTCTTCTAGAAACCAGCCGCCGCCCCTATTACGCTCCCAGCGACGTAGCGCACCAGAAGGGTGTACGATAATATGCTGCCAGCTATAATCAAGTCCAGGCTTTCGCTCCCCATAGTACGAAGTCAATGGCTCGGGAGTCCCCTTCCGAGCCCATTGCCATCTCACTGCCCCAGTATGCATAAATACAATATGCCAATCGAATGGCTTGGCCGGGCTATTGTTCCCTGGCACAATTCCTCCCCTCTTAGCTTGTTAGTACAAAGAGATGATAACTCAGAGTCATTTGTACAGCAGCTAAGATCCAGACACAGATCAGCCATGCGTATGGATGCGTGATATGCTTTTCTGATCGAACAGGTGCTCGAAGAGTGGACGAAGCAATCCAGCGGGCAGAGGGTATACAGCAGTGGAAACTCCCGCTCCTTGTTGCCCTGGATGCGGTCCCAGTTGAGCAGTTTCCGGATGTGATCCCAGAGTCTGTTGGTGAAGACAAGGAGTATCCATCGTGCAGTACCGTAGATCCACTGGAGGAGGCGACTGCGTCCAGATGCAAGTAGGCTTGCGATAGCCAGTACCGTACATACAGTAAGAGCAATACAACGGGGTAGGTAACCGGCGAACTACGGGTCGAAATCGCAGCGCAAAGGGAAACCTGCCCATCGGATTTTCCATAAACCAATGCTGGGGTTTGAGAAAGTCAAAAATTTGGAGCGTTCGGCGTACACAAGCATCAGCCTGTCGCAGTTGTCGCACCCCAGTAGTCTTAGCCTGACTGTATTCGGTGCACGGTGGACTAGCCCAGATGACGTCAAAGTAACCAGGTGCGTAACGCTTGAAGTCCCAGTCCTGAACCTTCTCAGCGTAGGTAGGTTGCCAGCGAGGATCATGATCGACGGTGACCACAGTGCTCTTCGGATAACATGACATGAAACTTCTCTCCACACTTCCTGTACCACTGAAAAGGACTAGTAGTCGCAACTCGCGTGTCGAGACCCCAGAGCCCAGAAGAGCTAGATGTGTCACAAAGGCGTCAGCGGAGCGACAGTATTGTTCCCAAGGTAGGCAGTTGTCCAGAGAAGTGAGTTTTCCTTCATCAGAGGTGTCCAGGAAAGTTAAAGCTCCGACGCGTTCCCGCCTTTGCTTCCTCTGCATTCTGACCTCCTGTAAGGCTTTTTCCCGGGCTTGTCCTTCTCGTGATAGTCTCAGTTGTTCGAACTCCGTGAGCTGTTCGAGTTCACCCCCGTAGTTCAACGACTCACGGGTCTTCCAGGAGTCATGAGCATTAGAGTACCCAGTCCAGCGAACCAGAAATTCTTCTACTTCCTTGCCTCCTTTCATAGGTTTCACTCTTCGAGCCAGAATCTTAGACACATGGGTCTGAGATTGTCCATCCACGAGAACCTTGGCAGGAGTAGGTACTAGGCGCTGTCGATCACAAATATGCGATCTCCACTAGGCGTCGATCCTTTTGGACAGCACAATTAATTACCATGCGATGTTAACATGGATATCGCCATTACATCATATGACCGCAGGATCATGTGCGCGACAGTGCTTTGCTTTTTGCTTCCCAGCATGCCATGCCATGACGCGTGGGTGGCGTCGTGGTACATACACGCGACTGTTGTGGCACTGTCATCGTTGGCGTCTGGCGATCGTGAGATGGAAAATTCGACTGTACCGCCCGTTGGGATTCGAGCTTTGCTGCTGCTGCTGCTGCTGCTGCTGCTGCTGATTGACTAAGGTAAGTAAGGTAATTTAGTTTGGGTGAAGATTATAAAGGTCAGAGGTCTAGGCGCTGTCGATCACAAGTATGCGATCTCCACTAGGCGTCGATCTTTTTGGACAGCACCATTAATTACCATGCGATGTTAACATGGATATTGCCATTACATCATATGACCGCAGGATCATGTGCGCTTGCTTTTTGCTTCCCAGCATGCCATGCCATAACGCGTGGGTGGCGTCGCGATATATGTACGCGACTGCAGTGGCACTGTCATCGTTGGCGTCTGGTGATCGTGCGATCGAAAATTCGACTGCGTCGCCCGTTGGGATTCGAGCTTTGCTGCTGCTGCTGCTGCTGATTGACTATGTAAGGTAATTTACTTGGTGCCAAGATTATAAAGGTCAGAGGTTTTGTCGACGCAGCGCAAAGGCTTCATCCGCGGTGCGGTATTCCTTGAGGCGATGCTGCGCAAAAACATCGTGGATACGCCATTTAGGGGGTAACTTGAGCCGGTAAGCCACCGGAGCACCTCTGTCAATTTCGGGTAGCGCTCGCTGCTGGTCGCTGAAGAACCTCTCGGTGATGGGTAAGGGCCCGTGCCAGCGAGGTCCCAGCTTCCTGAAGGATTCGCGGTTCATGATATTTTCCGTGAGATGCTTGGCATCTACCCAGACCAAGTCTCCCAACTGAAAGGAATTGGCGGTGTGACGCTGGTCAAACTGATGTCGCTGGCGTTGCTGTGCCAGTTCTAGCTTAGTGCGGGCGTCCTCTAGTTGAGCCGCGAATTTACTAGCTATCTCGTGGGCAGTACCTTCTCCACCCTTGCGCCTGGAGTGTTGTCCAGCAGCGGCTTGCAGGAACAAGTCCAGTTGCGACATAGGCGAGTGCCCCAAGACCAACTCAAACGGGGTAAAGCCGGTTACATCGCTCCGCGTATCGTTTATGGCGAACTCTACGTTAGCACACCACAAGTCCCAGTCCTCTGGATTGCTGCCTACGAAGGACCTTAGCATGTCTTCTACCACGCGGTTGGTATGTTCAGCTTGTCCGTCCGAACGAGGGTTGTAAGGCGTGGTGGAGGCCACTTTAGTTCCCATAAGTCTCATCAATTCCTTCCACATAGCATCCTGAAAACGAGGGTCGCGGTCGGAGACAATCTTCATAGGGGTGCCATGTAGTTTCCAGATGTGGTCGAAGTAGATTCGAGCGATAACCTCAGAGGAGCTGTCCTGGAAGTTCAACGGGATGATGTGAACCATTTTGCTGAGCTTACATGTGAAAGTAGCAAAGGCATCGTGATTCCGCGCCGTGACTGGCAGTCCAGTAACAAATAAAGTCCACACTGACCACTTGCCATAGTCGCGTAGGAATAGTGTGTGGGTTCAGCAATCCATCCGGGTAGGAATTTCTCGGTCGCACCGCTTGACAGATAGTGCAAGATGAAACCCAGCGTCCCACATCTTCTGCTGCCCCTTTCCACCAGAAGCGTCGCAGTACTCGTTCCAAAGTTTTGTCCCTGCCCGCGTGTCCAGCTGAAACAGATGCATGCGCCTCTTGCAGCACTACCTCACGGAGGGGTGAATCTTCTCCCAGTACCAACTGATAGCGCCCAGCGCTCACCCTCCACAACACATCTCCCACTACGCAGAAGTCACGAGTGCGTTGATGCGGAGCTTCTTGGATTTCCTTCCTTAAAGTCTGAAGGGGACCAGGTCGCCCATATTCCGCTTGCAGCGCTTTGAGGAACTGGCCTCCTGATATCTGCTGATGCAGGTCTCGAACGCTGGCCGCTTCTCCAGTACGCACGATAGGAGGTGGGGAACTCGTTTTCCTTTCCCGCTTGACACGCTGTCGAGCTGGCGGGGCGTACACCACTAGCAGGGGCCAAGGCAGATCCAGAAGGGCTCCATCCGGGGCGGCGAACATCTGCACAGGTTCTCCTTGAGCGTCATGGGTAGGAATAATGTACTCCACTCTCATTCCCGCAGATCTGAACAACTGCCGCCACTGTGGCATGCGAGATTGAAAGTCAGGAAGGACGAAGAGAGCTGAAGTATTCTCAGGGTCCAGACGCCATTCTTCCACATATTTCCTCAGTACGGCCTCGATGGTCAAATGGTTGGAGGAGAAGGGAGGATTACACCAGACGTTCAACCCTCGCCAATTTTCCTTCAAGCAGTCCGTCCAGTAGCGGTTGACCTGACGATTCTTTCCTCCCAAGTCGCAACAGGCGTCCACCTCGAAGGGTCCATATTCTTGACTTAAGAAGTCGAACATGTCCGCCCGGAACTTCCAGTCCTGTCGATCGCTGGGCTCCAGGAGTCTGGTTGAAGCCTCGCTGCACTTCGGCGTTGCTGAGAAATCAACAGGGGTCTTCCTGGGAGAAGGGGGTGAGGATGCTGTCAGTTTGCCAGAGCGCGTCTGAACTGCCAGGGTGGCTTTCTCGTACCCAGTTTCGGCCAGCTGCAGGGTATGTAAAGCGTCCATCCAGAGTTGAGGGGAGTCCATCCAGGTGAGAGTCCCACTGTACGCGAGGACTGGTTCAGGATCTTTGGTCTTGGCGCTGTTGGACTTGCGCTCCTTCAACTTGTTGGGATCTACAACTCCCAGGGGCGCGCGTCCTTGGCGAGACTCTTTACCAGCTGCAGGTCGAAACTTGGTGGCAGTGTCTGCGGCCGAGGGAGGTCGCTGCGGTTTCCCAGTAACCGGATGCACAAAGCCAGCTTCTACCAGTCCTTCTCTCGCGGAAATTTCCTTGTAGTCGGGTCGCCTGGACAGAGCGTCTGGAACCCAGAGGAGCGCCCCAGGGATGTATTCCATCTCGGGTACCCCTACCTCCACTAGATCCATGTACCATCGGGCTTGGCGTCGGCTGAGAGGTTGTCCGGGTGCCATTAACCAGACTAGGGGCTTGTGGTCACCCTGCAATTGGAACTCAGTCCAGATGAGGTAGTGTCGCCAAGTTTGCGTAGTGCAGTGATGGAGAGCGCAGAGTTCTCTTTCGCCAGCATGGTAGTTCTGCTCGGCTCCATTAAACTGTCTGCTCTCAAAGGCGATAGGTTGCAACCCATTTCCTACGTCTTGCATCAGTACTCCCCCTAGTGCCACTCCACTGGCGTCAGTTTGTACCACGAAAGGATGCCGTCCTTCGGCCGCCGCTTTCATATCGGGTAGCGCCAGAGTGGGGGAAGAACATAGCGCCTTCTTAATCTCCTCGAAGGCCCAACGCTGCATGGGTCCCCATAGCCAAGCGACATCCCCTTTGGTGAGCTGAGTCAAGGGTTGTGCTACTTCAGAGAAGCCCAGCATGTACCGCCGGTAGTACCCAGCCAACCCCAAAAATTTGCGCACATGCGTGGCGTTTTCCAGAGCGGGCCAGTCCCTGATGGCGGCCAACTTGTCATGTTGAGGTTGACTTCCTTCCCGTGAGATAACGTGCCCCAGAAAGCGTATCTGGGTCTGCAATAGTTGACACTTAGACTCCTTGAGGTAGATACCCTGGTTCTCACAGACTTCGAGAAATTGCTGGAGATGGAAAAGATGCTCCTCCAAGGTGTTGCTGAAGAGGATACAATCGTCCAGGAATATTCTTACAAAAGGAAGATGTCCCAGAGCGCGCTGCATGCGTCTCTGATAGCAGGAAGGACTGTTGGTCAACCCCATGGGCATCACCAACCACTCATACGAGCCATAGGGAGAAGTGAACGCCGTCTTTTCCACATCCTCAGACGCCATACTGTACAGTAGCCATCTGCCAGAATCCATCGACCGCATCGAAGGAGGAGAAGTACTTGGCCCCATGCATGGAGTCGAACAACTGCTGAATGTCGGGAAGTGGATATTTGTCCTTGACAGTCAGGCTGTTGATGGCTCGGAAGTCGCAGACCATTCTGAGTACTTCAGGTTTCCCAGGCTTGGGAACCATCAGCACTGGTGCAGCGAACGGACTTGAGGAAGGTCTGATGTAGCCCTTGCTCAGGAGTTCATCCAGGCGTTCTCGCAATTGAGTCAGCTCCACCATGGACATCTTGTAGGGCCTCTTAGCGGGCGCGATGCCATTCCATCCCTCTTGCAGTCTCACGTGGGCCACTTCATCTTTTCGCAGGGCATCAAAGTTGGGCAGCGCTTCGCGAATTACTCGAGGTGAAAAGGACTCGATCAGCTTCTGAAACTTCTTTCTCCACTCGGGGGAGATTGAAGGGTCCTCCAAATTCTCGCTGGTGGCCACCGCTGATAACATCGAAGTCCCTACCAGAGGTGTCGCATATGCCACTAAGATGTCGTGGGGTGTCGCGGCACTGTCCATTCCCGCATATCTGCGCCGATAGGCTTTGATCTCCTTGGTCGCTTGAGCCGCTGATAACATTACCATAGGTTCCAGAGCCATCGCGGTTCTCTCGCCTTTGCGTGTAGGGCTACGCCCTGGCGAACATCCCCGTATCCGCACGGATTTGCCATGCTGGCGAAACTTGACCGATCCCCACCCATCATAGTCCAGCGTGACCGGCGAGAGGTGTCTCAACCACCTTCCTCCGAGTACAATGTCCACCTTGATGCCCAAAGGAAGTACTCGCATCTTGATGACCTCGGAGTAAGTCCCCTCGGAAGTCTCGGCGGTCAGCTTGCCGTAAGCGACTTGCGCAGAGGTCTGCACTGACCCATCCGCGAGGGTAACGTTCAGCGGCATCCCATTAGCGCGAATTGTGAGGTTCAATCTCTTGACGCACTCACTGGAGATGAATTCATCCGAGGCACCCGAATCCACCAGCACGCGCACTCGCTGTCCCTTCAGCAAGGCCCAGAACACCAATAGCAGCGTTCCCTCTTTGTCCCGAATCGCAGTCAGCTGACTGTCCTGGTTCCACATTACTTGACCATCGCGTCGCAGATGTGCACAGATGGCTGCGCGCACTGGGTGATGCAAAGGTACGCGCTGCTTAGACCGGATAGGTCTTGTGCGCGGTGGTGCAGGCTGCGAACGAGGATCCGGACCAAAGTACCATCCACCTTCCAGGTCGCGATCTGCTTGTAGCTGCCGCTCCTTAGCGCGTCGCTCTTGTCCCTGAGCGCGTCGTCTGGCGCGGCTCTGCGTGCGGCTTTCCAGGGGGTAAGAGCGAAGAGGTTGGATGGACATCTTCTCCTCCTCTTCCTCCCCAGCGCTGTCTTCTGGTTCGGACTTTTGAGTGAACGAGGGGGGTTCTTCTTCCCGCGGTGCCGCCTGGGCGTTGGTGACGTTCGCTGGTGCTGCCACTGCTTCATTACCTTCCAGGATCGGCCGCAGACGATGGCGTTGCTGTTTCTGAATGGTCAGTAGCAGTTCCAGGTGGGTTTCCTCCTGGATGGTTTTCAGGGGAGTCGGCTCCACTCCTTCTGTCACCGTTGTCAGCACACTTGGATTGTTCTCCGATCTGGCGGCGGCCAGCTGTCGCTCCATCAACTGCTGCGTGAAGTTGAGCGACCGCTGGGAGTCCTCGAGGTCAGAAATGTCCCCAGAAGTTGCGGGCTGAGAACTGGATGGAGATAAGGTCAAATCCAGAGTTGTCGTGGGATTCGCATCTGATGGTTCCGCTGAGTCCAGGGAGAGTGAATCACCACTTGCTGTTGAGGGTAGAGCCAGGTGAGCAGCCTCCTCCGCCGCTTCCCTTTCTCGCTGGTTCCATTGGTGCACCCTGTATAGACTGCACCATGCGTCTGGAATTCCTACATCTCCACCAGAACCCGGGATAGTACCGCACTCGGTCTCCAGAGATAGCTGAACTGCTCCTTCGGTTATCGTTAGGTCAGGGGTGACCTTCCCATGCCATCTGTACCAGCGGCGGCGATATCTGCGCCACCCTTCTGGTACCCATGCATTTCTCCATTTCTCATTCTCCATTACCAGCGCTGCCGCGGCCATGTGCTCCGGGTGCGTCATCTCTCTCCAAGCACGCGTGCGATCCGCCAGTGACTCTGCTCGAAGTCCTGGTGGTTCATCTCCCCGCCTCGTAACCTCTGCCTCATGCTGCAGTCGGTCTCGTACCGTCTTCGGAGTTCTGCTGCGAGGTTTTCCAGTGCGCTTGCGCGCTGCACTCGTAGTGCTCTCTGCGCTTAAGGACGCCCTCTCTGCCAAGACTGGACACGCTGCTGGTCGAGACGTCGAAGGAAACACCTCAGGTCGAAGTTTAAAAGGTGGGGGTTCTGAAGCTGGGCCAGTTTTTGAAGTTCCACCCCCTTCCTCCCCACTGTCGTCCAGAGGGTGTGAAACCGCGGGCAGCGTTACATCCTGAATCCGCTGCCTCAAGGCTCGCATACGCTCCACCGGAGCTTTTCTCGGTACCCGCGGTCGAGGAGTGTTCCGCCAGGGGGTGTTGAGTGGGTTGAAGGTCCACTGGGTCTCCTCTCCCTCATCCTCATCCAGTGCTGCCAGTACTGATGCCTCAGGGTTAGGGTTAGGGTTAGGGTTAGGGTTAGGGTTAGGGTTAGGGTCTGTGGGGTCAACGCGGGGCGTTTCGCCACGCTCGCGTTGTGGAGCCTGACGGCGATCACCAGTTCCAAGGGAGCGATCTACACTGAACATAACGGGAGGCTTGGAGCGCTCAGGCGACGAAGTGGGTGACCTTCGTGGCGACCGCTGATGGCGCCGGGACACCAAGTGATGTTCTCGCCGGCCCTGCTCAGTGGAAAGGTTCGCTGTGTAAACAGCGGTACTGTTCAACGAGGGTTCATCCCGTAGGGTTCTGGTTCTGTCGAGATGGCGTTGTCGCCTCTGATCGGCAGACCAGGTGAATCCGTACCCTCGAGCGGCCAGAGGGCTGGGGGGTGGCGGAGGCTCTTTCTGGATATTCCCCCGGTTGTGGGCGAAGGCTGTACTCCTTGCCCAGGGGCGGTTACCCATACCGCCCTGTCGCCGGCGTCCCGCCGGCAGGAAGACACTCAGTCCTCCTCTTCCGCAGATTGCTGACCCGAGGAGGACGCTGCGGCCGCTTCCTCGTTCTGAAAATACTCCAGCGCTTCCGCTTCCTCTTCCAAATCCTCCCATTCTGTTTCCAGCGCTGCGATATGAGATTCATTTGCAGCGCGGCGGCGTGCCAAACGAGCTGGGGCGTCAGCAATCCAGGCTCGTTTCTTGGCCTCGTCGGGACAGTTAGCCCATAAATGGGAGTCAGAGTTGCAGACGTAACATCGGCGTGGCAGTCTGGTCAATCCCGCCGGGCTGGGCGGCACGGCGTGCTGCACCCTGAGGTCGGCGGGGTCGGGGTCAGTAGCATCTTCCTCCCCAGCGTCCTGCACGGCGTTAAGTCTGGAGGACGAGCGACCATTCCTCCAGGCAGGACTTCGGTTCGCAGGTGCAGAGACGGGAGAGGTTCGTGCTGCGGTCAGAGCTTCACTGCGCTCAAATTTGGTGGCCACAGTGATGATATGCTGCAGCGCGGTGGATCCGGGATGATTGCTTTCCCAATCCGCTGGACTTTGCAGATCCAACCGATCCTCAATAAGGCGATCCATGACAGCTTGCTTCAGTCGCAGTCCAGACCAGATCTGATATAATAGCTGCTGTTGGCTGATGGCGTGGCAGTTGGGCATGGCGTCTGCCAATAACTGGACTACCTCGTGCCAGGATACCAGACGAGTAGCGAACAAACGCGCAGTCTCTTCTCGTCGCCGCGCCATGCGCATCACTGTCCCCGCTAGTCCTACCAGCGCGATGTCATCCAGTACGCTCCTGGCTACGTCGGCCAGGAAAGGCGCCAAAGTGGCGTAACGCCGGTTCCAGGCCTCCGAGTTCATCATTCCACCTTGCTTGAGAAAAGTTAGGGATCGCGGCTGTAGTTTGCGTTGAGCCACTTCCTTCAAGATCTCCGGCATGGTGATCATGGTTAGGTCTAGGCGATAAGCACTCATGCGACCCAGGGCGAAGGTGACTACGCCCATTGACAGAAAATTGACCAGCGCTTCAGAAAAAGGTGGAAGCGCGGCAATATCTGCGTCAGTGGTGATTAGGTCAGCGGAGGAGGGGTACATAGGAATGTCTCTGATCAGCTTGAGCACATCAGCCACTGTCTTGGATTCTCGGTAGACATCACTTGGGGAAGCTGCTCCCATAAGATCGTGGTGCCCTGGGAATTGAGAAAGGCGCTGGTCTACTGGCAGGAGTCCCGGGGCCGCTGGCAAGGAATTTCCAGGCGATCTGTACTCTGCTGCGCTGGGAACACCAGAGGGAAACCGATTGACGCCCAGTCTAGCTGGGACTGTGGCGGGAGTTGGTTGGTTGCCAGCCGCCATTCCTCTAAACAAGTACGCCTCGGAAGATGAAAATGCTGCCCAAATTTGGAGTCCCAGGGGGTCAAATTCTGTCAGCTCGGACTCTAAGGCATTTTCCGCGATGGTTACCCATGAGTACAAGGGCAGGCGTCTCTGCTGAGTTCCAGTACGGCTTTCCGCGCAACGCCGCGCTTCATCCACTTGCGTTTTCTCCACTTCCAGAGTGAAAGCGTCACTGTCCTCAATCTCAGTCAGGCGCACAGGAGTATGCACTGACCCATGCTGCGCCAGGTCTTGGATGTCCACTCCGATGTGCCGCATAGTCATCCAAATCCGATTGGTGTCGGTTATGAAGTGACTGGCGCTTCCAGGCATGGTTGGCAGTCGGTAAGAGTATTGTGCCTCAGCGCCGTGGCTGACAGTAACTGCGGAGGAAGAGGACAGGTGATTTCTCAACCAGAAGGAGGCTCCTTCTAAAGTCCATAACAACACGTCTAGACGCCGGTGTCGTGGTTCACCATTGTCTGAAGGCGGGGGCGAGTTTCCTGGTGACGGTTGATCAGGCTCAGCGGAGTCAGAGGGCGATGAGCCGGTAGCCGGTGGATCTGGCTGAAATGGTGCCGGCGCCGGATGAGCTGGTGCCGGAGCCGGTTGGGCCGGTGCTGGAGCCGGTTGAGCCGGTGCGGGAACCGGTTGAGCCGGTGCTGGTACCAGCCAGGGACCTGATCCAGCTGCTGGCGCCGGTGCACCTGGTAAACCGCTCGCCCATCCTAAGGTGTGCTGGTAGGGCGTCATAGGTGGAGCGCCCACTGCTGGTAGATCTGAAGTCAGATGTGGATAGTGTTGGAGCACTTGCTGATGCAGATTTTGCATGTACTCTGATACCTCTAACATCATCTGATTCTGCATTAGGGATTGATGCCGAGAGTTCAGTGCGGGGACAGAGGCATCTGAGGGCGTTCTGGCTGAGGCGGGGTCAGAGAAGAGTGCTCTGCGCTGTTCTGCCAGGCGCTGCTGGTTCTGTTCCCATCTCTGATGGCGCCTCTCCCGGCGAGAAAGCTGGTTCACTGAGTCTGAGTTCAGAGGTAAGTTTCTGACTGGAATTCTGCTGAGGACATCTGCTTGAGAAGGGGGTTCGATAACTGGTAGGTTGCGGTTAAGATGCGGCTGGTAGGCTGCGAGTCCAATGCTACGCCTGAGTGCGAGGTCTGCGTAACTGACTGAGCTGACTGGCTGCTCCGTAGTTGTTGAGGTCAGCGAGGTAGTCAAAGGTCTGGACTCGCGGTTCAACAGGGACTCGGGCATATCCGTAGTTGTTGAGGTCAGCGAGGTAGTCAAAGGTCTGGACTCGCAGTTTAACAGGGACTCGAGCATATCCGTAACCGTAGCCGCCTCCGTAGTCGCCTGAGTCAGTGAGGGCGTCAGTGAAGTTGCCTCGCTGTCTATCTCGGACTCGAAAGTCACCGATAACCTTGCCATAGAGTCACCGATCACCTTAGGTTCTGTAACGGTATCGGTAATCGGTGAGGTCAGCGAATGCCCAGAACATGCTATGCTTATGTGGCGTGGGCCACCTGTCAAGCCGGAGCCACCTGTCCTCCCCGCTGCCCCCACCTCCCCGTAGCTTGTTGAGGAGGGAGTTGGATGCATTGAGTGTGCTATGAGTTCGCCAGCCATGCTTTGGTGCGTGTCCTCTGACCTCCCCGCTGCCCCCACACCCCCTTGGTTAGGGCGCGGAGTCCAGGCGAGATTCTCACCCGGCTGCTGGCGCTTTCGCCAGTTGGCCACATCAGAGCGGGAAGGAAATTGACGAAGTCCTGGTTTCTGCTCATTCGCCTCATTCTGCATGTCCTGCTCACATGCTGCAATTTTGACCTCGGTCATTTCGCGCACGGCGATCGGGTCGCGAGGTGGTCGGTCAGCCGGTAGAGGTTGTCCCACAGAGGCTGCTCCCGCGGACTCAGCCTGAAGCGCGTTCTCGCTGAATGGCGTGGGCAGCTGGCCGTGGGGGGAGGTCATCACCGTAGCTCCAGACCAAGTGTGTGGAGTCCTGTAGGGGTTCAAAGGACTTCGCGGTCTTGGAGCTGGAGGACTCATGTCGCGCGTCCGTGGTGGGCTCCTGCAGCGCGGCGGTGGCGGGGTCCGGTCTCGAGTCCGAAGCGGGCTTCGCTGGCGCGGAGCTGGAGGGCTCAGGTCGCGGCTTCCTGGCAATCGCAGGATGCCAGGGGAAGGAGAGGTCAAGTTGACATACCGCTGGGGAGTCGCCCTCATGTTTCGCCCTGCACCAGGGGTGTCAACAGTCAGCACCCTTGGTGACGCCGCTCTTGCATGACGCAGGGGCGGATTAGGGTGCGGTTTAGGTACCGTTACAGCCTCCTCCAGGGAAGGTGTCACACAAGCGGTTCCAGAGTCCAGAGCCAGAGGAGTCACGCTGTTAAACTCAGTAGCATCAGCTGACAGGGTCGACTTCTTCTTGGGAATCTGGAAGCTTGGCGCACCTGCTGCTGTCGCAGCCGGTGGCGGCTGACCCGGAGAGGGCGCCTTGTAGGTGCCCTTCGCCCCCTTGCCAGTGGTCCCAGTGGCGGCAGCACCTCTCGTGCTGCGCTGGCTGGCCTGTCGTCCCCTTGTACGCCGAGGAGTCGACGTAGGCGACGTTGGAGGTGAGCGTCCCGTGTTAGCGTTTTGCATCATGTCGAAATTAAGAGTGACAAAGTGCAAATCTGACCGTTGGGGAAGTCAAATCTGTCCAATTTGGCAAATCCCCCCAGAACACTCAGAAAAATATTTCCTTGTAGCAGTGGAAGTCGTGGTGAATAACGAAATATGCTTTCCAGAGTGAAATGCAAGTTTTTGGTGGCCAAATTTCAAAAATGGAGTGTCGATCGGCAGTTTGGCTAATTTCTTCTTGGCGGCCATCCCGGAGCAATCCAGACTAATTGGCCAGGACCCAGTATTGGAGACTATTTTTTTCCTTCAAAGGATATAAAAAAAATGGAAAACTATCCTTCTGGGCTCCCGTTTCCTTCTATGTAGTCTGCTGGGCTCAAATTGGTCTAATTTTTGCTCTGCCGTGCCGGTTGGCCATCCGAATTTAAAATGTAGCGATCTATGAGGACCCAGGTCTCGGGGCCAGGTTCCAAACGACAAAAAACTATCAAGAAACGTCTAGAATTTTTGTGCCTACGTTAAAACGGTCTCCGAGGTCCTCTTTTTCTCAATCTGCCACTGATCCACTTTTCACTCTCCGTTCGGGTCAATCTGGCTGTTAATCCCGGTAAATCTGAGTTGCTGGCGGCTTCTTTTCCCACTTTCTGACCACTTTGCAGCATAACAGTTTTGAAAAATCGCCTGTTTGCATGCAGGGTGAAAGTCAGGGGGCAAAAAGGGCGCAGAGCAATACCACTTCCAAGTGAAGACTTCTTGAGCACGTGACTGTATCCGAGCCTGAGCTCAAGGGTCAGTCAGAGGTAAATCTTGCTTCAATCTTGGGGCACAGGTCCGTAGTCGGCAATTTTGCAGTGTACAAAATTGCAATGTTCTAGATAAACAGTTGAACAAGGCTACAATTCAAGCAATTGCAATATCTTTATGGCAGGAAAGATTGACCAGTAAATTAACAGGTTGAGCAACAGCTCCTCCAAATAGTTACTTCAAGTTAGAACAGCCTCCAAATGGGCAATATTCAAGTCTTATACTTTCAAGGCGCGCAGTTCATATTCTCTAATCGATCTGTCCCATGTCGGCTGGCATATCATCATCTGCCACCTATACAAATCCTAATCAGAGAATCTGCATTTGGACAATCCTAATCAAGACAGTTGATTTCATTGTCCCTTGCTGATCTTTGCTTTCTTCCTACGAGGAGCCACGTCAAGCCCTTCTTCTTCATCACTGTCACTTCTTATGGAATACTTCAATTGAGTTATATACTCATGTGTCCAACATCTCGGATATTTCCTAGGTTGCCTCTTCGTCTCTTCAGACACCCCAGCCTTATTCTCACCCATTGAAGTCAATCCAGTATCTGACCCATAAGGTTTCTTCGGTGGTGCATGAACAGTCTCCACCACAGAGGCTGGGGCATCCTCAGATATGGCCTCAGACTTCTGCTCGGTAATAGGCTGATCATCGGGCTGAACAGGTGAGGTCGGGGAGGTGCCCTTTGGTACCCAGTGAAGTTCACCCTTCTCATCCATGATCAATTGCAGTCCCAGTCTCTTCAACCTTCGAGCTTCAGCTTGTTCTTCAGCATCGTCAGCTACCAAGTCATCGAACTCGCTGACGTCATCCTCGGTGTCATCATATTCAGGCGAAGTTGGCTCCCATTTCGGACTGGCAGTGTCCATGTCATGTATGACACCCGCGTCATCTTTGTCATCCGAATCTGGTAGCTTCTCCTTACTGTTAGTGACACCTGCGTCATCATTGTCATCAGAATCTGGTAACTTCTCCTTGCTCCAGGACACAGCGCCTGTACCCGAATCTTCACTGTTCGTAGACGCTGAGTGTGTAGGCTTACGCCCCTGGTAGGGAATTCCATGATATTCATCATCGTCAATCACAATCGTCGGATTCCAGTACGCGATCCCAACGCGGCTAATCGGTAATGAGAATGGCGCTACCGGCGCCTTCAACTGAGTGGCGTCTTCTAGAAACCAGCCGCCGCCCCTATTACGCTCCCAGCGGCGTAGCGCACCAGAAGGGTGTACGATAATATGCTGCCAGCTATAATCAAGTCCAGGCTTTCGCTCCCCATAGTACGAAGTCAATGGCTCGGGAGTCCCCTTCCGAGCCCATTGCCATCTCACTGCCCCAGTATGCATAAATACAATATGCCAATCGAATGGCTTGGCCGGGCTATTGTTCCCTGGCACAGCTTTAAATAATACAACCCGTATCGGTTGCCTAGAAAGAAAAAAAGAGAGAAAAACACGCCCTAGGGGCGCATGGGCATATTAATTTCCCGGCCCTACTCTGGGCTGGACCGCCACGAGTGGCGGTCTTTGTGAACTTGCTCATACATGGTGGGTTTCATCCGTTTCCTCGTTTCTTGTCTGAGTTCCGTCCCTCTTTTCCTGCCTGAGTTTCCTGTAGAGTTAGTAGGCGCTGTGCGCGTAGTCGACTGTCAGGTCGTGAATCCCCCGCAGTGCACGGGTGGCCTCTTTTTTGTTCAGTCCCAGCTGTTCTAGACTCTTTCTGGTTGTGTTTGTATACTGTGCCTGTTCTTCCTGTCGGAGCCGGCCACGCACTCCCCACCCGCGTCGGTTGAATCCGACGAGGAGTGGACCGGTCCGCCTAACCCCTTTTGTCCTCCCGTCACCCGCACCTTTTGTCTATTCTGCGAAAGGCGGGTCAACCCGCCGTAACACGTTGTTACGGCGGGTTACCAATACCTAGGCATGTCTACGATATCGCGCGCGTAATTGACTCCGGGCAAAAAGTAGGAACAACAGGCGTTTATCAACCCTCAAAATTACCCAAAAAAAGTTGGCAGAACTCCAGACACTTTGGTCTGAGGATTGGTAATCGACTTCGGGCAAAAAGTAGGAACAACAGGCGTTTATCGAGCATGCATTTGCTCTCCGCGGTTGAGGGGCCGGAACGCGTGATGGACCACAAGCCCGCGACTTACGCCACGAGCGACGATGACGACGGGGATGACCCGGTGACGCTGCCGCGGCCACGGTACGGCTGCGGGTACGGCATTCCGAGGTTCGCGAGGTCTCTCCTCACTTCCTCCTTGGTGTGCGCGCTCTTTGTGATTTATACCGCCGCCGCACCGCACGTCGTTGCCGGTGTCGGTGGTGCCGGCGCGCACGCATGCACGGGTCCACCGGTCGGTGGTGCTACGTGGACTGCCTCAGCAGTCCCGGCTACGGAGGCTTCGCCGAGTGAAGTGGTTCATGACATGCCGTGTGCTATCCCACCTCGTCGCCACCGGCGGGAGCAGAGACGGCAGGGCCTCTATATGGCTCCCATGCCGTGGCATCCCGGGCCGCCGCCGCCTGCCGAGTTGTTTGAGGACGGTCCTCCGCTGTCGCCGGCGTCGTCTTCAGATGACGAGGCCCCACCGTCGGGCAGCACTTGGCAGCACCCCGGTGCGGTGCAACCTCCTGTGATCGAGAATTCAACAATTTCTTCTACGGATGATTTGCCACCAGCCCCGGGGGCCGGGGACTACTTCCACCTCACGCTGCTCCGGGCCGGGACGCCGGCTCCGGAGACCTCTAGTGGCTGAGATTGGTCACTCCGTGCCTGCCTGGAGGTTGATTGTACTGTGGCTTCCTAGATGTGCAGAAGAGCTCTCTGAATTTGAGTTGTGTTTAGGGTTTTAGCACCCAACAACAGTATCTGACAATCTTTGTTGTGACCTGGGACCGCCCTGACCAAGAGTACAGGCCCCCAGTTGTGCTACAGTTTCCTCCTGAAGTTGAGTAGGGAGTTTGTTGCTTCGTTTCGCTACTAGCTCCGGTCACCACCCTAGGTGGTGTGCTGGATTTGACACTGTGACACTCAAAACTGTCACATGTCACTTCCTATGGTAGGCTGGGTGACCGTCACCAGTAGACGGGAAACACCCGTTAGGTATTTATCTATGCCTCTCTTTTATCAATCAGACTTTTACCGTTCTGATTCCGTAACCCTTAACTCAGGGTTTATCTCACCAGTTAGATATATATTACCGCCGAAATATATATCCACCATAAGAGTTCTTCGTGGTGGGGGAGCGGTCGATGTCCATGCGGCAGAAGCCGCTTGGTGATCTCAAGCAGAGCACGTTTGCCGTCACGCGGAGCAATTCGGGCCGAAGCGTCAACCCACCTTCGAGCTGGAGAATGGGGAGTCGTCAAAGACACCAAAGCACGAAGCAAAATGTCGTTGTAAATGGGGTGAACTTCTTTGGTGACGTCCACGAGGTCAAAAATATCCTCGCTGGCGGTGTCCTTGTTGACAAAGGAGGCCTCCAAGGCAGTCACCAAGGAGTCCCAAAGGAGTTGACGATGTGGTTCACTCCCTGAAAACGAAGACGCCTTCGTCCCCAATGTGTCCTTCGCGACACGCTTCACAACGTCAGTGTCCCAGGACGATTGTAACACGGCATTGCCGCGTGTCCAGTCAGCAGCAGCAAGCACGACCTTCGCTGACTGCGGGGTGCTCTTATAGCGAGCACCCACGTTCCTAGCAAAAATTGAATCAAGGCGCATCCTAGCGCCCACGGCAGGTGTACCAACCGAGGATGTAGTCATCAGAATAAATTCCTATAGGAGGGGGGTTGGGGAAAAGGCGAGGCGCAAATCGTAAGGTGGCGGGCGACGGTAATGCAGCTGCGGAGTAAGTCCAAGATGGGGTCGAACGAAATCAACGAAGTCGAATACGCGACGGCCAAGGAGATGTCGACAGGGGTGATCAGTCCAAGTCAAAAACGAAATCCAACGCGGACACTCGAAGAAGTTGCCGAAAGTTCCAATCCGAAATCTCACCGTAACTTAGCTTAAACCGCACGCCCTAAAGTGGCCGATCCAACACCTCGCGAGGCCCCAACGCCCCGCCAAGCGGAAAAGTTTAGCCAATCATGGCAAAGTCAGCAGTGATAAAAGCGGGGTAATACCCCATAACCTGTGAGATATAATATACCGTATTATATCGGGTGGTCACTGAATAGTTTATCATACAAGTGTAAACTGTTTATAAGAGTTAAACGAATATAAGGCGGTCTGTGACCTAGGTATCTGCCACCTAGTACTGTACGAGTACTGGTACAGCTATCGGGAGTCAGAGTTAGTTATGACCTACGGGTCACTGAATCCAGCAGTAAAGATCCTTACCAGTCTTCTTGCAGCGGGTACACAACGGCTTAGCCCGCTGCTCGTCACGATCGTAGCCCACTGCCGGTGGGGATTGGACCCCCATGCGGAAGCCCCGCTGCGACTGCCCGCGTTGCTGTTGCTGCCGGCGCTGTCCGTGCTGCCGCTGCGGCGGGTCCTGCTGCCGCTGCACCACCGGCGGAGCCGCTTCGTACCTTTGCTGAACCAGCGCGGTCAGCTCATTGATTTTGTCCAGCAGCGCCTGGTGCTCGCTGCTGGTGAGCAGGGCCGACGTGTCACCACCTGCGGGCTTAGCCAGGAAGGCCTTCCCGACGTCCGTCTGCGCCCATGCCTGGTAAATCTCGACGACCAAAGAGCGTAAGGCCACAAGGGAAACCGACGCGAGGTCGGCCACCATGGGGTAACGCACCTTGACCGCGGCGTAGAACACCGGGTCAAGCCTGCTGTACAGGCTGAGCTTCCTGGTGGCCTCGGTGGGTGTCCAGTCGGCCGCCTTGTTATCCCGCACCAAACGTTGTTCCCGAGCCAAAATCGGCTGCGGGTCAACGTTCGCGGGATAACTAAGCGCGGCATGCTCCTGCTGGAAGGACTCCCGCAACGCCACTGGTACGCTGCGCTTCACGATGTCCACCAGCGCACGCCGTCCATCTCGGTCGGCAGACGCGTCCGTACCCGTAAGCCAGACGTGGGCGTTGCTGTGCTTCTCGACGATAAGCCCAAGCACGTCGTACAGCAGGGCGTTCACCTTGCTCACCACCAGAGCCTGGGGGTCGTCAAGGTCGAACGAGACGAGGTCCAGCCCAGCGGACTCAAACTCCGTACGTAGCTGAACCACCACGTCGGAGAGGAGACCCGCGTCAGTCGTGCCGCCGAAATAATGCTTCTTGTCGCCAAGGATATCCTCGCGGATACCCTTGGCCCATGTCCGATGGAGCCGCCCTTTGTGGAGCCCCACAAGCTTGGACTGCTCCTGCAGGTACTTCCTCGTCGCAACGTCGGCGTCGGTGTTGGAAGTAGGGTCGGGGTTCGTAACAGCCGGTGATCTAGCCGTCGGTGTGTTGCGAACCGCGTCAGTCAGCCTCAACGAGGCGTCAATGTCGGAGTCCCTCGTGAGGGACCTCTTCGCACGTGTGTGAACAACCATAAATCTGAAAGCCTGATGGGAGGTGGTACGCTGGGGCGCGTAAGGGTAATGGCGTGGGGAAAATGCGACGTCACAATTACGTAAGGAGCGGTAGAGCCATGCGAGCGAGGGGCACTGGAAGACGTCGTCGAGGTCGAAGGTGCTGCAGACACCAGCCCAAGAAGCGGTAGCATGCTGAGCCAAGGCAAGAACTATACCGTAACAGGACATTGCGCCAACGAAGCCCGGTCCAGGTCGAATCCCCATAGCGGCGGCTCAAAGACGCACGTATAAACTGCTCATCTCAAATTTCCCACTCGTACCCAAACGCGCCGTTACGCACCACCTCTCAAAGCGGCTGTTTTAGTCAATCATGGCCAAATTAGCTGTGGAATAGAGCGTGGAATGGGTCCACGACCTACTGGAATATCCCGGTTCAAGATATCAGACAGTCAGTGAACCAATATAGATAAACTCGTATAAGAAATAAACCCTAAGCTAGATATACCCGGAACGGTCACGGAGTCGGAACGGTCTCGGTCCTAGCTACCTGTGACACCTTGATGTGTCACAACACGGGCTTACGGATCAGTCACAGGTCCAGTGTTGGCTACCTAGGAATCTGTCATAGGGGCCTGCACCGGGACTCCCGGTCAGGGCTGCCTATACAGATTTCAGCATCCAGTTTGTTGCCCAGGTCGAGCCTCTGGCCAATGGTTTTGCAGGTTCTTTTTGCGCTCCTCCCTTTCCTCCTTGCTGGAGTACCTAATAAGGAGGTGCCCAATTTCCTCCTCAAACGTGGAGACTCTTATCTCGTGGTCCTCCCACAGTTCTGTTCTGAGAGTGGTTTGGTGTGGAGTTTGGGTGTTCGGCGTTCCCACCGCTTGCATGCACCCACCGGGGCATTCAAGTGGGTTATTGATGCCTATCGATTGATGCCTATCGAATGTCCCCAAAATTTCGATTTCAAATGTCACTCGTTGGGAGCGACTCCCTGATTTTGAAAATAAATCGTCATTCTACGGCCCCTTTGTGATTGATGCGCGGGGTCAACGCGTCAAGTGTAGTACTACATGACTCGAACCCCCCTTGTGAAATTTGATATTGTAGTCGTCATTAGTATACTCTCTGCAGATTCTGATTTCGTGGCAGCCGCAAAAAAAGCAAGGTCCACGTATGTAGGGGGTGCACTTTGATCGCAAAGCGTGCCCAAAATCGTCAAAAAGTGCCCCTTAATTTATGAGCATGACTAGAAATACAAGCAAAGCAACTGCGGAACAATGCCTTGAACCTAAAGCAATCGACTTTAGATAATAGCAGTCGGCGGATTACAGCCACATTCTATTACTATGTCGACGCCGATATTCATATTGGGATTAAAAAGTGGACACTTATTCCTGGGAGTGATGCTGAGGCTGGTTTGAGTCGAACTATGATGTCACAATCCGTTGCTGCTCTATTGTTGATATAGAGCTCAACTGCTGAATACGACTGGAAGTTGATGAACAACACAAATTATTTGCACGTTTGGTTTCATTCCGAGGAGTGCGGAGGTATGGGAAGGCGTAAGGTCGCTCGCATAGGAACGCTGGTCCGCAACTGACTTTTCCAAAGGCAGAACACAACATTGAACAGAAAGAGATGCGTATACTCTCTTCAGACTCGATGCGGGTGAGTCGAGCTTTTCAAAATCCGTTTCATCGTTCCGGTCACCACTCCCAGGAGAATCACGAGTAGAAAAGTGGTTGGGCGCCCGTTGGGCCATTGGCATGCGTTGGGCGCACACTGGTTTTTGGGCGGCGTTCGGTCTCACATTGGTATGAGTTGTGGGTGAAAGTTCTAGTTCAGATCGGAATAGAACAGAAGTGAGAGCCGAGGGTTTTCGGATTACTTTGACTATCCTCGCAGGAAACTTCTAAGCCCACAGTTGTTTGCAGGTTCAGGAAAGTCACTGCACGTCCCTCCCTACCACAGAAATCAAAGCCGTCCCAAAAGCACTCGAGTTGCGGAATGATACACGCGAAGTCATCTCACAGTCCTGAGGATTCCACGAGATAGGTGTCGGCCAGTAAGGCATAGCCACGGTTAGAGTCAGGAAATCCTTAAAACGGGTGGTGTATAAAAACACCAGTGTTTCCAAATGACGGGGGAAGGCTGCTTAAGCACGCTCCCCACGGATCCGGCGAGCAAGCTGGATATCCTTGGGCATGATGGTCACACGCTTGGCGTGGATAGCGCACAAGTTGGTGTCCTCGAAGAGTCCAACAAGGTAGGCCTCAGACGCCTCTTGGAGCGCAAGCACGGCAGAGCTCTGGAAGCGCAGATCAGTTTTGAAGTCCTGGGCAATCTCACGGACAAGGCGCTGGAAAGGCAGCTTACGAATCAACAGCTCAGTGCTCTTCTGGTACTTGCGGATCTCACGAAGAGCCACAGTGCCAGGCCTGTACCTGTGGGGCTTCTTCACACCGCCAGTCGCTGGTGCAGACTTGCGAGCCGCCTTGGTGGCCAACTGCTTGCGAGGAGCCTTACCTCCTGTGGATTTACGGGCAGTCTGTTTGGTACGGGCCATATTTGATTGTTGAAGCTGGAGTGCGTGCGTGGGTAGGGAGGTGAGGTTGGTCGAAGCAGTGATTGTCGTGGTTTTGAGGAGGTGCAGTTTTCTAATCAGCTGCGGCTACATAGCCCAGCTTGCATGACACATATGACACATATGTGAATGGAACCCGGCCGGTGCACTGCGTGTGGAATTACAAAAAATAATAATACGACATATCCAGAAGTGCCACAAACCAAGGACTCCCGTCAGACAGGAATCAGGGTCCCGCGACCCGACTGCCGACCCCAGCCTTCTGCATGCGGGCACACGCCCCTCGTGCCAAAGGACTGAGGCCTGCAAATAACATCATTACCCTAAAGAGTACAGACTATGGACCTAAAATGCTATGCTAGGGCTGAAACCCTCAAAAAGCATAATCACCCGCTCCAGCTCAGAGTCAGGCAAGACAGCAATAGCAAAGCCGTCACCTAGCAAAGCCTACTGAACAGTGCCTAGATGAGAAGCAGCATGAGGTAGCTTCGCAGCCCCCCACCGAAGGATCACTATAGCTACCTCTCATCACAGCGGTCGGCACTGAACAGGCACAGGTCCTAGTCTCCTCTACCTACACTCTAATGAGCCGACTGCCCCTCTGCGGGCCGGATCTGCACGGCCTCCAGCTCAGAGCCCAGCTGCTCCAGGTCCTCCAAGTCCTGCAGCTCCTGCACTGAAAGCGGCCTCTCCTCATCCGTACCTGAATCACAAGGGAGGGCGGGTGGGAAAGTCCACACAAGTCCACAGTAACACGGCAAGAGGCCCTCTCAGTCCGTAGCTGGCCTCTTATGCCTCCGACTGATCAGAAAACCTCAGTTTTCAGATCTGCTCCGGATGACAGTCATACTGCCTGTCATCCTACACTGATCAGAAAACCATCAGTTTTCTAATCAGCTGCGGCTACATAGCCCAGCTTGCATGACACATATGACACATATGTGAATGGAACCCGGCCGGTGCAAGCACACAAAGATCACCACAAAGCAGTGCACATGTAATGCATGACAACAACAAGCAATCGGACAAGAAAGGCCGCCTACTCTGCTGAGCATGGGGCATGCTTCTGGACACCGCCAGCCTGCGGTTGAGGTTGGTAGCTTTGTAGGTGGCCGCAGCCGCCGACGAGCTCCAGCCACCGTACTGATTGAACTCGAAATCAGTAACCTGGTCAGCCGCAGCCACCGCCGTAGCCCCACCAGACCGCAGGGACTGGGTCCCATACAGCTGCCTCAGAGCATCGGGGTCCAAGCCAGAAGCCTCACCCAGCATCCTGAACAGGTACCTCCTCAGCTGAGGATAGTCCAGCCTCTTCCCCGTCAGGCAGTCAGCCGACGGGTCCCGCTGAAACCGCCTGCCATCAATCTGCTGAAACAGGGGCTCGTCGGGCTGCACTCCCCGTGCAATCTGAGTGTCAACCCACCTCTGACTGACCTCCACTGGGCACAAAGGCTGCCCCTCCGCCGCTCGGGCAACCTCCACCAGCTGACCATACCTGTACTTGTCCGTCTTCCGCTTCTCGAGGAAGGTGGTCATGTGGGTCTCACAGAACTTCATATCCCGCAGTCTCACCTTCTCCGCACAGTCATACCGCCAGAAGCCTGTCCACATGTCCAAACCCAGTGTAGCAAACATCTGCCGAGTGACACCTCCCAGCATCAACCAGCAACGAGCACCACTCTGCACAAATGCAAACTCCAGCGGCTCCTTCCTGTTGAGCCGCCTGTCCCCCAGCCTCCTGTGAGCTGCCTCCCGCACCGCGGCCACCAGCCGATGAGAGGTGGGGTTCCGGTCTGCCGGGACCAGAGCCAAATCATGAGCAGTGAAAACCATAGCCGAAGCGGTCTTCACCACAGAGAAGGTCCTGGCCGCATTGGCTATGTACTGCAAGTACATAGCCACCGTGACCGGGTCAGCAGGAACAGGCACCCTAGGTGGGTCACGGTCCTGACAGAAAGCCTGGTACCGTACGAACACCCGAGAGTAGCCCCGCATGGTGCTAGCCTCACGGGTGCCAGACACCGCCAACAGCATGTCTGCCCGCAGCTGCATCTCCAGCGGGTCCGTCACGGAGAACTGCAGGCCAGCCCACTGCTCCCCAGTGCCTATGATGCCTGCATGAAGGGCAGCCCCCATCTCATACCCCTACCCCAGTCACAAGCCATGCAACCCCCCAAGGTACAGCGGGGACCAGGGCCTGCAGGCTCCCTCTCATCGAAGGAGACCCGCAAGAGGAGGACCCGAAAGTCAGGCAAGCCCACACCCCCTTCATTGGCCCTTCCGAGGCCAGGGAGGAAGGTGTCCGCAGAGGGCTGGAGCTCCGTCCACTGCACCACACAGTCTGCTAAGTGAACCCCGTCGGGACACAGCAAGACCCACCACGGCTGGAAAGTCCAGACCGGGGCCACAATGGAGGCCGCAGCCCTCTCAGCCTGCAGAAACAGCAGGAGCCTCCCGATCATCCGAAAAGGCGGGTTGCACCAGTTGACGTGCTTCCGCCAGTCCGTCTGACCGAAAGTGTCAACCCCCGACGTACCTGGACAGTGCCAAGCACTGTTGAAGGAGGGGGCACCTGCACTGTCAAAAACAAGACAATTCTTGTCAGTTGCAAACCTGTCCCGGGTGTGCCTCCACCCCCCGGCAATCCATGGGTCAGCCCACCGAAAGATTGCCGGGTTGACCATCCAGTCATCATGGTCTCTGATCTTGGACAGGGCATCAGCCCGGGCCTCAAACTCCCTGGGCATCCAAAGGGAGGACAAAACCACCCCGTGGTCAGCACAGAAATCATGCACCGCTAAAGCCAACTCCTGAAGCTCCTGATGCCTGCTGCCAGACTCAATGACAAAATGCACAGCCTGGTTGTCACAAATGACAAGCACCCTCTTCCCTCTCAGCCTGCCAGCCACATCAAATGCTCGGAGAGAGTCAAAAATGCCCCTGAGCTCCCTGAGAGTGGATGACTTCAGTCTGTCCGACATGGTCAGATAACTGTGGCCAAGCAGCTCAGGTCCCCCAAAGGACTGCTCCAGCCAGGAACCCCATGCCACCTCAGAGGTGTCCGCATGGACTGTCTCCAGCTGGAGCCCCGCCCCCCTGGGCTCCCAAATGCCTCTCTGGTGCCTACGAAAACCGTCTGTCAGCCAAAACTCAAGCTCTGCCCGGAGAGCATCAGTACCCGGGACATGAGAAGCCCACGAGCCCCAAGTCAGGGTGTCAGCTATGAGTACCGCAGCCGCCCTAGCATACAGTCTGGTGACACCCCCTAGCACAAACCACTGAGCATTGACCAAGCCTGCAAACTTGGCTACAAGCCTCAGAGGCAGCCTATGAAACAGCCTCAACAAGTCTGACACACAAGCACGGATCTTGTTCAGAGCCTTCTCAGGCACGAACAAGACCCCCCCCTCCAGGTCTATGCCTATGCCAATATGCACAAGGGCACGTGTGAAAAACAGCTGAGACTTAAGCTCAGACACGAGCCAGCCCGCCTCCCGCACGTCCCGCATAATACGGGACAGTACAGCCAAAGCCGAGGGGTCCGTGAGAGTGGGAGCCCTCACAGCAAAAGCAAAATCGTCCACGTAGGGGTGCACACGGAATCCGAGACCCCGCCACTTACCTACGAGCTCCTTGTTAATCTTCGTAAACACCCAGCAAGCTGGGGCTAGACCAAAAGGCAGCACACAAAACTCAAAGAATCTACCCTGCCACTCAACAGCAACATAGGTACGAGACATCTCGTGAAGGTCAACGTGGTAGTACCCCGACTTATAGTCGAAGTAAAACAACCCATCATCCTTCCTAAGCAGGTCTACAAAAGGCTGGAGGTGCTCATACTTGAACTTAGGAAAGATCAAGAAAGCATTGAGCCACTTACCGTTGAAGATCAGCCGTAATTTGTCCCGAGAGTCGTCCACCATTAAAGGTAGGACAACCCGCGGCTTCCTCGAGACTTCTCTCAAGGCGCCCATAAGGACACACTCCTGCACAGCGTCAGTAACAAAGGCGGTATGCCTAACAGCAGACACGTGGTTAGGCAAGTGCACTCGGGGCGGAGCCCTGCCATCCTTAAACTTCAAGTTAAATCCTCTCTCAATCCAAGACATAACGTACGAAGAGCGGACAAAGGTTCGCCAAAAGGAGGCTCGCTCCCTAAGTCTTCCCGCAACACGGGGCACAGGAACGTCCTGTTCACACAAAGGTATGGCCTCGCCAATCTCTTCCTCAGACAATTCAAGACCTGAAACACAAGGAAACAACAGCCCGCGGGCCAAAAGTTCATTACAATTTAGGGTTTCGTCCCCAAAAGTTACATTTAAGTTGGGCATTCCACCTCAACTGCAAAGCATTCCGCTAAGCTCATTGTACTAGCCTTCGTGGCTCTACATTCTTTACACTTCAACGATCCGAGCCTCTGCCACGGCCTCTGCCGGCTGGGCGCGGTTGCGAGCATTGGTTTTGGTGGTGCCCCCATTCATTACAATTCCAGCATTGGAGCTGGCTGCCACGCCCTGCCTGAACAGGCGGCGGTGGCGGAGGCGCTCCAGGAGCAGTCGGACGAGACACAGCAAAGGCACCCCTGCCTAGGCCCTTCGTCCGCCCCTTGGCAGCCGCAGCTTGCGAAGCGTGCAATTTCTCTGCCTTTACTTCTTTTTCAGCCTTGCGCATTAGCTTTTCGTCTTCCTCATCGTCAGCGTACGACTTACGTTCAAGTTTCTCGCAGATTTTCCAGCCCACTTCAGGGCCTTTGTCCGAAACCAAGGCCAAAATTTTTGCGCGCGCCTTGGCGCGTGCCACACCTTTTTCCGCTGTCTCAGACAAGAATTCAAGAGCAAGAGTGACGGTCTCAGGCAGCTCCACACCTTCCAATTCCTTCTTGGCGTCATTAAGCGCCAACTGTGACGCTGAGTGTGCCACGAAGTGGTGCTGGGTCTCTAAAAACTGTTTGCGGAGTCCCTTGTCCTTGCCATCATCGTTGCGAGTCAACTCAAGGCGATCGGACCCTGGAAGCTGAGTGAGGTCTACTGCTGCCTCCCACGGACGCTTACGGTCTCCTGAGGCTACTTGCGACAGTCCCTTAAGCTCAGCCAGTCGGGCAGTCGCTCTCTCCATTTGTCGCATCAACTTCATTTGCGGTTGCGAGAGGTCCTCTCCATCTTGGAAAGCGGCAAAAGCGGTCGCGTACGCCGGTTGCGCGTGCAAATCATCAATTCGTCTTTGACACAAAATTGGGTCGGTGAACCACTCCATAATCAATATACGAATACTACTGAAAGTATGTGCGCACTGAAAAGCTTACGGTGTTACAGAACTGCAAAAACGGACACAAACTGCAAAAACGGACAGTAAACTGCAAAAAGTTAAACAGTCGATGAAAGTCCACACAAGTCCACAGTAACACGGCAAGAGGCCCTCTCAGTCCGTAGCTGGCCTCTTATGCCTCCGACTGATCAGAAAACCTCAGTTTTCAGATCTGCTCCGGATGACAGTCATACTGCCTGTCATCCTACACTGATCAGAAAACCATCAGTTAAATAAATACCCATGCCGCAAACACGTGAACGTCGCAAGGAGTACACATTAATCTTCTAAGCAAATAAACCAGCTATCGATTGGACAGTTCAATAGTGTCACTGTAGACTGTGTCACGGTGACACAGTAAGGGAGGACGTGCCAGATCGATATTACCCAGAGGTCCCTGACTGTGTGTTGTCCCGCGCCGAGAGCCGCGCCGGTTGAGAGACGTCCGCATCCGATCGTGATGCGAAGGAAGATTTCAGGATTGATATGACAATTGACATTCCCATTCCGATTGACATTTCAACTTTTTCGGATCTATATACGTTTGTGCTTTGTCCTGGAATGTCATAGCTTCAGGCTTGAATGCTCGATACAGTCGCAGTCGAGCCCTTTTGATCCGGGCTCCCACTCCTGTTCATCCTCACCGAAAGAGCAGATCGGATGTGTCATCAGCTCATCACACACATGTGACGCGAGTGTTCACTGTTCAGACTTCGAGTGACTCAGTGACTCAGGCAGGCGCAAGACTGACGTGAGCTTCAATAGTTCAACAGTGATACTGTTGATCCTGCGGATTCCCCGTAAATCGGATGACCGCCCAGTCACCTTGTGCTGGAGGTTCAGGGTTATTATTATGGGCTCTGATAGCCCCTAGCCTGACCTGTCTCTGATCGGAACCGTGACTCCGCTAGTAGCTGTCAGTCAGTCATTATTTCGTATTATCCGGGTTTCCGAGATGCATGATAAAAGCACTCGGCCGGACTGTTTATGGGAGCTTAGCCAGTTCGCTTTCACCGAGCGGAACACCTATTCTCGCAGGTTATGCGCGTCACCACTTTCTCGGTAATTCTGATGGCACAGCGCCTAGCTGTTGCCATGATTGGCTAGGTTTTGACTCAGAGATGGGGTGGGCGCCCCCTTAGGCAGTAGTTGACCTTTTGTCCTTTTCGCAGTATGGCCCCTCCTTGAGGTGGAGATCAGTTTGGAACATTTTTCGGCAGCAGTATCGTCGCTCGCTATGGCTTCTTTTTACGTTTCACCTGGCCGGTGGAGAGGGCATTCCGCGTATTGTGGGTCGCAACCACTTTTAGCCAATCGGCTCATGACCTGTTTGATGTTGTTTTTATCGCTGAGACTTCTGCAGGAATTGGCCGCTGCGTCTACTGATTTGACTACTGCCGCCACACTAGCCCACGCTCCCCGTCTCACCGTCATTTTGAAAATGGATACACCGCAGAGACCACGTACACGCGCTAGGGCGCGTAAGTTA